>JBCAUI010525542.1:0-11628 GCA_038406195.1 Haplosyllis anthogorgicola | reverse complement strand
GAGACCTAATTGTGCAAAAATAATTACTTTGAATGGGATATGTAAGTAAATTGTCACTTTAAATCCACTTTTACAGCAAAACTCAAAAAAAGTTTTGATTACTGTTTACTTTTATCATTTTTAATGGGTTTTGGTTGTGTGGGGTTTGCATTTGGGGGCAATGCAATGGCTTTGCAACCTACTGGATTGTCTAGTCTATGGTGTCATGTTGTAATATTTGCTGTTTACTAATCACTTTTTCATCATAAAAATAATTTCATCATCCAGCTTAATATTGTATACTGCTTGTAACATTAAATTTGTCCATTTTGTCGTGTATTTCATCTTACTACACTTATCCTCCTCTATTCTAAAATGACACATCTTGTAGTTATATTGCTGTAAAATTTTATTGGACAAGTATCTACCCAAAAAATAGCATCTGTAACATTTGTGGTAGAAGTTTTGTTATGGTACAACTTGAAGATAGTCCCTGTGTTTGTGACATACACTATGATGGCATTGTAGTACATGTAAGTAATAGCTTGGCAATATGAATACATTTATAAAGAAATAAACATCATCTTTGTGTTCTGTCCATTCTTGAAAGAATAAGAAGGAATGGGATAGTGCCAGAGTCATTTATTAAATGATTATTGCTGAGCATTTTATGAAACTTATAATTAGTAGCAATCCTTGCAATGTATTGGTAAACCTTGAACAAACGCGCAATGCCAGCAGTATCATGTGGATGCACTGGCTTGCAATGGAACGGACATAGAATTTGAGAAAAGAGAATATATAAATCTATGAAAAATGTGATTTACAAAACGCGCGTCACACCCGGGTCACACACGCAATTGCAGTCAATTTTCTTTCACTTTTTGAACTTTTTCCCTTGTACAGTGGCGGATCCAGGATTTCTCGTAGGGGGGGAGGGCGCCAACCTTGGGGCGCCCCAATTTTTACCTGATTTTAGCGCACAAATCCCCAAAAACTGCATGAAAATGAAGAAATTTTGGCCCGGGGGGGGCGCACCTCCCGCACCCCCTAGATCCGCCAATGTTGTATAAAATTCACATTCTTAAATACAATTTTTTTACCGCCTACATCTGTGTGATGTTTTTGTTCCAAATAATATCTTGTTGTGGATTTGTCATATAGTTTGTCGATAAAGTGCCGGGAATATTACGGGCTATGCACGTAAGCTCCACCCATAACACCCCGAGCTACCAGCTGCACTTAGACTGAGAGGGCATTAGAGCCCAGGGTACCACAGAGGTAACACCTACTAACCAGTACATAGCAGGCTAGACAGTTAGCAACATGCAACCTAGGCTTAGCTAGTTACTACATGGAGGTCCGAGCCTAAGAACATTTTAGGATCAAAAATCAAAATCAAGTAATTCTCAAGGATTTGTAAGAAAATTTTCTTAATAAAATGGACTATGTTAGAGTATTGACTTGGGTCAATAGCTGCCAAATTGTAATTATCTCTTTAATTGAATAACCTCCTAACTTGGTATTAACACCTTTGTAAACATAACTGCCACTTCTATTCAAGTGTCAATTCTATTCAGGCACCAGCCTATTAATCTGCAGGCTATTCATCTACAGCCACTCCCACACATTGTCATTACCTTAACTCTTATTGGCTGTTGTGTGTCAATTGTATTCCAATGTCAATTCACCCAATATGCCACTTGTAAATAATCACTTGTAGTTTAGACACAGACCAGTCAACATGTACAAATCAATCCAGATATCAATAAAATGTAAATACAAGTCAAACCATGAAGCTACTCATCATTTACCATTTAACAGACTAATCATATCATCAGATCAGTGATAGACACCGATGTTCACCGACAACAAGTTTAAAAACTCATAATTCCATTTAGAAAGTCCTTATTGCAAAATTTATCCACTGGCATAAGCCAGGACAAAACTCAAAAAGTTCAAAAATGGACAAATGGATACCAACGTGATATCCTATTTTTATATGCAAATATTAAGTGACTCACAATGGTACCATACAACATTTAACTGCCAAATAACAATAAGTTGGATTATCTGGTCAACATACTGGACACTGGCCAGAGTGGCTGTAGGAATTCTAATACAACCATGTAAATCCCATTTGTGGATTACTATTCACACCAGACTATGGACAAACCTAAAACAGGTATTCCAGATGATCTATTTCATAACTGATTTGCATAGAATGTTACATCACAAAGAACAATGAGACATCTTCGTACAGACATTAGAGGTAATTAATAAAGTGCACACATTCTGAGCAGCCCAGAGCAGAAAGATACAACCAGTCCAAGGAAGAAAGCAAATCAAACATCCTCCTAATAACACAGACTATGTGGAAAACACAGGTATAGGCTTCCAGTCATGGATACCCCTCCACCGACATTTAGTGAGATGTATACAATTGAGGGAAACAATAGAAAGAGAACTACAAGAGCAGAAAAATACCACAGAAAACTACCACAAGAAGTGCCTCAAGGAAAGGTGGAGTGGATATAACCCAGAACACCTATCTAACGATCAATTTCTAGAGGTAATTGACTCCATAGAAAGCATAGAAGATGATAAACCTCTCACTGGCACTACCATTTTAGGCTCAGAAATCCTTTCCATCATCAAGAAATATGGAAACAGAAGGACAATAGGGAAAAGGGAACTGGAGGAAATAACAAGCAAGGTACTGTCTAAGACTTACGTAGCATCTATCCAACACTTGTGTAACATTATTAGGTCACAAAACTGCAGATACTGCAACTTAATAGTTACCTTTGTGTGGCTACATCTAAACTGTGGCAAAGATTTGCAAAAACTGATAGAATCTCACCAGAAGTGTACTCCCCATGCTGATCTTGAACTTATTAGACAACATATAACTACTATAAAGGAGGAATTAACTCAAATCACTGATTGTCACTCCAAAATTATCCTAAAATATGTGAAGAGAGCAACTAAATCAAACTTGAACTTGAATTCTCAAGACAACTCAGACTTCCCATTAGCAGACTCTAAAAAAGTAAACAACCAGGACACCAAAATTGACCCCATACAAGAAACAGACACAGTGCACAAGGAAGACACTGTTATCCTGCAAGTCAATACTTCAGAGGACAACTTCACAGATGGTGAATAAGACCTTTCAGCATCAACAAAGAGCCCTACACTAGTAGACAACCTTGTACTGGTGGTAGTCAAAGAAGAGACAGACACAGCACCTGACAGGCCCCCTACACCACCCATTGAGCAAGTAACACTAAACTCACAACCAAACCCTTCAGAATTAATATAAGATGAAGAATACTGGGATCCTCTCAATATAATTTCACCCAGACAACCAGCTCCTCAAGAAAACTGGGGTGACCAAGCCCCTATATTACAACTACCTGAAGATGAGGATTGGGATGCAGAATTGAATGCCATGCATACATCTCCAGTTCCACCCGCAAGCCCAACCTCACCCAACTGAAATTATATACTGGCAGGAGCACCCATGCTGAAATTATATACTCGCAGTGGCACCCATGCCTCTCACTATACTTGGGCCATGCACCCTGCAAAACACCAGGAAACAGGACAGCCACATTTAGTCCAGGTATTGTAATACTTACCATATTAATAATTCATATCACAGCCAAAGCTATACAGGAGAATAGACATAACAGTGTAAGAGTTGATCTCCCAGTCTATGCATATGGATGGAATACTAGATTGGCTGAAGCTTGAGTGTGCAGAAGATTAAAATTTCTCCAAAAAATACCACAAAAACAGCATAACCAGTGGCTCAGTAGAGAAGACTACTCTGATTAAGAATGATGTAACATGATAATAAACAATAAAGAACCACCACCAGACTTCTTCTGTAACCTTGATTTAAAAGATGGATATAATCAAATTGTGATCACTGACAATATGGCATCCCAATACATTAGTGACGACACTTCCTTGGAGGAAGAAAATAATGCCCAATTAAGAACCCGAATTGAAGAAAGAATGGGATCAATACCAGGGTTACAAATAGCAACTGGAGTTGCACTCAGCATGAGACAAGCAGAAAATAACCCAGTAGTGGAATGTGGCACTAAGAAAAAGAAATCTAAGAAACAGATTAAAAAACTTGACCCCAAGTGCAAATCCAATAAGCAAACACAAACTGATCAAGGGAACAAACAGGAAGACAAACAGGACAAAGGATCAAGTGAATCCAAATCTTTATAATAGTGAACAATTCATTACACTTCATATGAATATTATTACAATATTGTATATTGTAGTATACTGTAGCTATTAAACAATGGCACACAGATTTAGAAAGATAAGGGTGGAACACTCTTTTCCAAGTGACAATGACCCATGGTCAGAAGGTGATTCACCACTACAAATATTGTCTTTCTCAGCTATTACCCCTTCACAGGAAACAGGTAATCTGTACCCCAAACTGGACTCCCTCTATGATGAGGAAGATCCAGCAAAGCCAATCTCCAATTATGAAACATTATCACCTTTTGTTGAAGGTGAGACTCAAAGCACTCAAACTGACTTTACAGAGAGCCATAAACAATACATTGGAATGGCCACCAGTGGAGCTGATGAATACATTCATGCTGCATCCTCAAACACAGCAATACAAGAATAATCATCACATAATCAGATAAGATTAAAAGGCAATTATTCCTCCAATACCCCAAACCCTGCAGATATGACTAGAGAAGTCATATTTGCAATTGATCCCCTTATAAGAGATGGGTATTCACAGGTTTTGCAGATATTGGTGAGACTCAAGGCATATGTTGAGAGCAAAGATTGTAAAATAGGAGATCTTCCAGATTCTCATTGTTTTCAGGATCTTGTAAACTTGCTAATAAAATGTCAACACCCAATACAACCTGATATATGAGTATCAGAATTAATATGGTCACTTCCCATTCCAGACTGTCTGGGATTAGACCAGTATTTACATTACTTATCTAGGTACAGACAAGAATACAAAGAAGAGATGTCTGGAGAAAACATAGATGATGAGGAAGAATGGGTAGATGAGGATGAAGATGAGGATACAGACTATGACAGCAAATCAGAAGACGATCAAGACACTGTTATCCAAAACAATGTCTCCAATGATCAAAATGATATAACCCTAACAGAACCTCAAAATACATCTACCCCTAATAAAACACCTGTAAATAATACTAATAATGACATTTCAGTTGAAACAGGTACAGAAGACAGCACAGAACCAGAGGTGACCATAAAACCAGAGCAGAAAGACATCAATTCAGCAAATAAGGTATGCAAGACCTAAGACCCCAAAGGCCCCCATAACTCCAGCATCAAATCAAGATGATGTTATTGCAGAGCAAGTAATCCTGCTTACTATGGCTCAGTACAAAAAACCCTGGCCACTCAACAACAAGCCACTGAGGCAATTCATAAATCACTTTCTAATGATTTCAGGGCAGCAAAGGAAAAACAAAGAGCTGAAATGCACAAATACAGGCTCAAGAAGCAAAATTTAAACAGATTCTTTCAGAAAAAGAAAAAGAGCTGAAACTTAAAGAGAAAGAGAATGCAGATGCAAGAAAAACAGGTGACACCACAATTGAAGCATAACTAGATAATTAAACACTCTGACAATCAACCTACAGACTCTAAAGAGTAGACCTGACCATTCACATGCATCTGCTCAGAGAATACAGAGAATAGTAATAGTCTATGTCAAGCAGAAATAGACAGATTAAAGAAAAAGGTACAGAGCTCTAGAGAATAAAAGAATAGTGAGTTTAGAGCCAGCATGGCAAAGAAATTGCAATTTACCCATGGAAACAGCAATCTACAAAAGATACCTGGCGGGACCCCTAGAGCACATGCTATGACAGTGACAGGTCCTACAAACCCTGTCCCATTATGTACTCCACAGGATGATAATGAAACCCAGCCCAGTGTAAAAGATGAGAGGAACAGAGAGAAGAGAGCAAGAAGCTCATGAAAATGAAGCTAGAGTCAGATGAGATAAGCTCAAAGATAGCTTCACCCAGATTGAACAAATTTTACAAAATCAAAATACTATCCAAAACAAAGCAAAACCTGCAGATAAAATGTTCCTTATTCAAAAACCCTATAACAGCTCAAAACCAGAAGAAGGGCACAATAAGTGGCTAGAATTTACAAACTATTGTCAGTTTCACAAAAAAGCAGGAACAATGACAACATTTGCTGAGTGAAAAGAAATGTTCAGAACAATCATGTTAGATGTAGCACAAGGCTGGTTTGACCAAGTAGGCAAAACCAAGCAAGCTTAGATGAACTGGGAATTGTATTTCTTAGCAGATTCAATAAACATGCCAGAACACACAAAAAACAAATTTCCTCATGGAATAGACTGGCTTTTGATCCAGCTAAGGAGGATATTAATGAATTTGCAGAAGAGGTCAAATGACTAGGTAAACTACTGAACATGTCAGATACACAAATACTTCAGAAATTTAAAGAGAGTATGCCTCCACAGATTGAGGCAGGGCTGTTAAATGCCAAAAATATGCCACAAGCTGTTAAGCTAGGCAGGCAACGAACAGACATTTACAAACCACAACAAACAACAAACCACCCCACAGGTTAAGCACATTTAGAACAACTGCAAATTGAAGCAGAAATCACAACCAAGTCACTGCCAAAAGGAAATCATTCACATAAAGTAAAATCCATACAGCCTCATCACAATAATAATGATACCAGTTCAAATGATGAGTATAGAAAAAGAGGTGGTTCAGGTAGAGGTAGAGGTTATAACCCTTATCAAGAGGAGTTTACCCATAGAGAGTATTACCAGAATAACAATCTCTCCTCTTCCAGGTGATAAAGAGGCAGAGGCCACTGGAGAGGAGGCTGAAGCAGAAGCCAAGGCCATGGCCAAGGCTGTGGTAGAGGCAGCAGAACCCACAGACAATACTATCAAGATCAAGGTTATTATGATAACAACAAACAATATGATCAACAATACAACCAACAACCACAAGCCTATAATCAGGCACAGGAGGGACAAATGTACACACACACCACTGCAATTCAACAAAAAAACCCACAGCCACACACCCCTGCCCAGCAAGGCACCCTGGAGCAAGGTCAAATATGTACAATCTGTAATAGACAGGGGCATTATGAACACTATTGTCTTTACACTAAACAGACAATCAATGATCTCTGCAACAAAATGAGCATAACAGGGGACCAAAATAATCAAGAAAATGTAACATAAGGGAGCCTCATAGTGTCGATGGGACTCCTAGTCCAAGGACACAAAAGGCAGAACATGCCGGTCCAGAAAAACACAAGAAATTAAAGAAAGAGCCAATCAATACAATCACACCACTGTTAATTACAATGAGTTGGTGGATAAAATGATATTCATATACCAACACTTTGCAGAAAATGAAAACATAGGCAATGACATTTTTAGACTCACAAAATGATGATATTTATTCACCTCTTAATAATAACATAGAATATGGATTGTATGAGGATCCATTAGAACATACAATTTTATGTATGAGATTGAAAATCAAAATGGGTGTACTCATAAATGCTATGCACATACTGACACTTTGAAAGAAGCAAATAGTTGTATACAGAGCATAGACACATATACAAGTTACAACAAATATGATCCAAATGAAGATACTCTAGCAGAAATGTACCAAATGAACAACGATCCATCAGCATTCTACAATCACAATCACAGGTGCAGTTTACAAATAGACATGATAATGATCAACCCAAATCTCAGTCTGGTAAGGCCTACCCAAAAGAAAATGCATATCATTTTACAGACATTATGTATCAAATACACCAATATATGAAGACATAGAACAAAAACAAGCTAGCAAAATACACATAGTCTACCAGATGCATCAGAAATACTACATAAAGAAATATTACAGAATGAAGAAATCACAGACCCCAAAAATTCTATTGAAGAAGAAACATATCAATACATGCACAATAAAACACAAGCCAAGATGCAGTCAGATCAATGTATTTTATGGGACTAAAAAGCAACATAGTAAAAACAAGTAAAGCACAATATCAGCGCATAGTATACCATGATGATAATGAAGTCAAGGGACTCATTATGAATACCTATCCAGCAAAAATTATCATAGATAATGGAGCCACATATTCTATTATGGCCACCAAATTTTACAACTAATGTGAAAACTTGAAACTATTACCTAAAGTGCAGTTATCTGAAGATATGTGCATCAACACAGGTAACAGAAGAATACAATGTAGATTCTGGTTAGAAACACCACTCAAAACTCAAGGTATTCAAACACAAGTTTAACTACTAGTATTTGATACTAAAGCAACAGCTGGTATACTGTTGGAAAAAAACACCCTACAGGAACTATCAGCATGGCAAGATTATGCCAACAGCATTATCTACATGACACAGATAAGTATTCCCATGGTATCAACATCCAGCATGTGTACACAACCAAACAATACACAATCAGTGCAATTACACATGAAATTTTATGAATGCGCATTCCAAACAAACAAAGACCTTAATGGAGGGGCATCATATATATCAAAAATCTGAAAGATAGATCCATGCTGTATATAGCAAAAGAAGTCAACATGATAAATAACTAGACATATATACCTATAACTAACAAAGATAAATTACAACTAAACATACAAGCAGGCAAAATTGTGGCATACTTTGACACTAGATCAAAGGGACAATTCTTGCCACTAGAAAGAGAAAATGAGATGAGAAATGAAATACAAAATATTATGATGAACAAACATGAAGCTAATAGCAAAACATTATGTCACAAACCATTAGCAAAAGAAAAACTTTAGACAAGCACCAAGACTAGTCAAAACAAATATACAAGACTTAAGCAACACAAACAAAAGATAAAAAGATGATGAATATCCATGGATGGATAAAGATGATCCAAGATGACAAATGACAGATATGGAGATACTAAAGATGAAAATTAAATTAGATGAGTCAATATTAAATGACGCACAAAAAAAGGAATTCTTACTGCTTTTAGAACAGTATAAAAAAGCATTTAGTCTAAGAGATGAAATAGGCACCTGTCCATTTTTTGAAGTACATCTACAATTAAGAGAGGATACACCATTCTTTGTAAGACCTTACACAATTAGAGAAGAACACAAGAAAGTAATAGACAGAGAAATGAAATGATTAGAACATTTAGGTATTATCAAAAAGGGTTTAATCAGATACAGCTCACCAGTTCTACTTGTTAAGAGAAAGCAACAAAACCTTTACAGGGTGTGTGCAGATTTCAGAGTACTTAACAACAGATTAGTAAGAATTAATCATGCTTTTCCATTGGTAAGAGATTGTATAGAATCAATTGGCAGTACACTTTGTGATATGATGAGTACGATTGATCTTCCCGATGCCTTCCATACTTTGAGACTTGCAGAGACATCACAACAATATTGCGGCATTACTCCCTTTTATGGAAGTCCTACTTATCACTATCTTCACATAGGGATGGGAATGTTGGTCAGTCCCCAAATTTGGCAGCAGTTCATTAATCAATGCTTTAATGATGACCTAATTACTGACAGAGATAAATATAAGATAATTATGGATGATGTGATGGTGTTCTCCACCATACAGAACTTTGAGCTCCTTATCAACATGTTTAAGGTCCTCATAAAATTTGGCCTCAAACTATCGCTGCACAAGTGCCAATTCTTTGGAGATGAATGAATATATATGGGTCTAAAATTCATGATAAAAGATGGCAAAGCATGCTTACCCCAATGAAAAACAAGTGTGAAGCTATACAAAACATGGTCACCCCAAAGACCATGGCATGGTGAACTTTTTGTCCATGTTCCTAAAGGATTTAAGAGTCCTGCTAATTCCTATTTTGAATTGCAAAAGAAGAAAAGAAAATTCAAGTGCACAAAGGAGGCACAAATAGCCTTTGATAAGATAACGAAATTATTAATCTCACCACCAGTATTAAGAATGCCAACAAGTGATGGCCTCTTTAGGCTCAAAAGTGACACTTCAAGAGATGGAGTGGGTGGCACACTTTACCAGAAGCAAGGTAATGAATGGGTATTAATTGGATACCATTCAAAAAGACTACTGCAAGCAGTCCAAAATTATGGAGTCACAGAATTAGAACTCACAGGACTCATTGTAAACATACATGGGTTTTCACAATTACTCAAAGATAGATATTTTGAAGTACTGGTAGATCATAAAGCTATTGAACATATAAAAAAGGGGAAAACAGAACTGCCAACTAATAGATTAACAACCCTACTCTTATAATTAAGAGACTATGCAATTGACTTGAAATATCAAGTAGGCAAACAAATGTATACAAGTGATGCATTATCAAGACTGCATAATGAACAAGATTCCAAGAACATAGATGACATAATTCTGCTCAATTTTTTACAACACTTATCGGATAAACAAATTCATCACTTATATCAACACCATGCTCATAAAACATACACTCATGCAGCCCAAACTAAAACATTCAAGCACCCCAGGGGATGCCTGTGTAAGAAGATAAAGCTGTCATGAAGCAGTCAACACAAAGGGCCATAAATAAGTCTAAGACCACAATCCCACACAAAAGTGACGTTAATATTCCAAAATTGCAACAAATATATCAGGAGGTCATGGAAAACAATACAAAGGACACCCATATTGCACCGAATTCATCACTTGTACAGTATGGTGAAGATCAATACAGATCAGTAGAGCAACAATTATCACCTCATAAACAGACTAATGGGGAAACAGATATTACCCTGGTAAATACCATTAGACCAGTTGATAAAGAGCTGACACAAGTTAACAAACCCATATTGCCTGCTAATTCATCATTATCCATACTACGATGCCACATTCCTAGACAGTCTGAGATAGACCAAATCGTAAGATCATTGAGTACAAAAGTCTTGCACCAGTTGAACTTGCCAATCTATGCACAAGATATGATTCAAGAATACAGACAATCCACTAGATTTAAAGATATATATTTATACATATCAGAACGAAAATTGCCATAAAAATACAAGCTCAGAAATGCATATGAGCGGAAGCCCTTAATTACATATTAATCAATGGTTTATTATTCCGTATAGATTACCAAAAGAGTAATAAACAAGAGGAAAGCAAATTGTTAGCAATACCAGAAAAATATGAACCCAACATATTTAACATGTATCCTGCATCATTGTTAGCTGGACATCAATGCACATGGAAAACATTCATAACAATGAAAAACAAGTTTTTCATGCACAACACGCTAAACAAACTGAAAAGGTTTATTGAAGCATGTCACACCTGCCTTATAACAAAAGCCTAGTAAATAGACCAATATATGGCAGAATACCAGTAGACTACATACCAATGTCTAATCTATCGGCAGATATTAAATACATAACAAACGGTTTTTCAGGGTTCAAATTACTACTGGTCACTATGTGTGAACACACTAATTTCACTATGGCAATACCACTGGCAGAAACCATAGCTGAAGCTTTAATACATAGAATAATAAGTATTTTTGGGCCACCAAAACTTCTAATAGTAGATAA
>JBCAUI010525531.1:0-11630 GCA_038406195.1 Haplosyllis anthogorgicola | reverse complement strand
CCTGCATGTTATTCCAATACAAATTGTGAAGATGACCCGTTACTATCTATTTGAAGCAAAAAGCCACTTTGCGACATAGAGTTAACAAGGCTAATTGTGGACTGTAGGAAGCCTGTGCAGACAAACACCTGTGTTGACTGCAGTGCGTATGTGAAGTGCAGTGTATCTCCTATACACTAGGAAACAGCGCAGCCTAAAAATAGCCTTAGTCACAAGTCATATAGTCAGTGAGGCGGCACGTAATGCCATAGGAGATTGAGTACTATGTTCAAAAGTATTGTGAGTAACCAGGATAAAGGGGGGTCATTAGTTCAGGAAGTTATGGACTTTTACTGAACTTTTATTCCCTGCTTAAAGCAACAGTTTGGCGAAGTTTTAGAACAAATTCATACTTATTATTACCATGCTTGATTGCTGAGTTCCCAAAAAAGTAAAATAATGTTGAAATGGAGCCCGGTGTCCACAATGTATGAATTATAAAACCCTATTAAAGGTGTCAATTTGAAACACTCGCCATTGTTTATCCACCACCAGACTTTCTCTAGGAAATGGCAAAGACAGTCAGCCATACCATTTACCCGAGTAAGAAATTTATCGGCATGTGTAGAGTTGGACAGTATTTTTTTAGTATAAATTTATAAAGGATCTTGTGTTTTACAGGATTCCCAACTTAGAGCTGCAGCGGCAACCAGAGAAGTGGAACTGTTGAGAAACAATGTTAAAACGATTAAATCTCAGTTACAACAGATGCAAGAACTACTGGCCACAAGAGAACAAGAACACAGGTTTGACACTTTATCATCAATTGGTATCTATTAATCGAATTGTATTGATAAGTTTCTATTAACATGCACTGGAAAATTATGAAACACAGTTACAAAATTTGGTCAATCAATCGGCAAAACCACTCACAAGTCGTAAGGATAAAAAGTTTCAATTTCACTATCAACAGGTTGGTAGATTTTAGGATAACTGCAAACACCTAGTACGCACAATTCACAATTTCCATGATTGAAAAAGAATTTCTTTGACAGTAAAAAACAAACAAACAATTGATTCTACATATTTTGTTTCTATTTGAGAGGTGATTGAGGGATTGTATTACTGCGAAAGAGTGATTCTTGTTCCAACTTGACTCACTTATTTGACTTAAGAAACTCTTCAACTTGTTACAATTGGAGTTAACAGAAGCTTTTCTTACAAATTATGCTACGGAAAACTGATAGAAGGGAAATGCTACACATGGGAAAGGGTATTGAATACATTGTCACTATGTGCATTGATACACTACATAAATGAAACTGGTGACAGTTGTGATATTAGGTTATTTGAGTACGCAAAAAAAACTAACGTATTTGTCAAAGGTGTTTATTGCAGTTGCAATGATTGATGATGTTTCCATTGTAGCCTCAGGGAACATTAATTAATATTTTGCCCTGGAATTAAGTTAGTCGTTTTCACCGTGTCTCAAGCTAATGATTTGTCCTTGTAAATATTGAATTGTCTTGAAATGGCTTAGTCAAAGGTCAGTGTGTAGTTATAAATAATTGCCTAACCTTTCTGTACCTAATCAATTTACCTAACTAGAAGCATGCGGATAGCTAATTCGTCGTTTTCTCTTTCGTTCCATTCCGAATATGACAATTGGTAGCCACCACCATCGCAAGCTGCACCATTGAAAATCTCCTTTGTCACGAAGAAAAATGTTCTTTTCTGAATTATAGAGCTGAAAGGACTGCGAGGGTTTTACGATGCTATGCTGCGTAGAATTCTCATTATTGCGATTGTCGGTGGAGGAAAGAGATGTTCGTTTCCCATCAAACGTAGACGCATATGACGCACTACACAAACTGTTTAAGTGTTAAAAGAAATGAAAATTTATAACGGCATATAAACTCGGTAATACCCTCCCCTCTTCTCAGGTCCCATAACTATTTTACTTCAATCATAATTCTCTACTTTCAATTAAACTAAAAACCTAAAGAACAGAAGCAAAGGTTTAGAAAACCTAAATGTAGAAAATCTACAAAGTTGTAAACTAATTACAGGACGTTTATCATATAAAATAACATGTCCGGAGAGGAGGGAGGATAATTTGTAAATATTGATGAGAACATTAATATCAAGACCGACAGGAAACATAAGTCATGTTATTGCTTAAATTCGCTTGTTTGCTGCAGTTATTGATTTTGGGACTATAATACTTCTTTACTGCTCACATTTTTGGTTTTTTTCTTTTCTCTTCGGTATACGCATCAAAATTACTGGTAAACGAAGTAAGTATGATTTAACACAGAGATATTGGGCACCATTGATAACCAAATTATCGTCCTCGTGAGTTTAAATTGAACATCTTTCTTCTGTGATACATTAAACGTGCAACCGAAAGCCACCAAAACATTTACTCGAAAGTAAAATCCCGCAAATAAGTGAAACATTCTTTTCATGGAAACAAAACCAAAAACAATATCCCTTATCCATTTTTTCAAAATTGGTAGATATTCAGTGCCAAGTGTGGTCCGTGTCTAGTTACAAGCTGAAAATGGCAAGGGTGCTCAAAGGCCATTTGGATGTCAATTACTGGAGAATGACACATGTATTGTTGAGGGGCCGGCTGCATTTGTTGGGAGGTCTAAGCTGTAACAAAATGCTTTTGACTGTTCGATAAGTGTGTAACGTGTCCTCTGCAATAACTTCTGCAGACAGGAACCGTAATAGACGAGACATATTGTTCTGGTCACATATTTTTGCATGGTCATCATGTAGATAAATTTGTATAATTTATTACAACTGTTGGAATGCTTACTTAACCAAGTGTGTGTGGGTGTGTGGGTGTGCGCGCGCGTGTGTTAAGAGCTCTAAGGATGAATTTTGGTTGTGGTAATATTGTCTTTTATTCTAAGTTAATAGATGCCCTCAAGAGCAAAGAATTAAGGTAAATGGAAAGGCAATCCTGGTCAATGAAGTGGAACGAATCAATTTGCTTTGCTCTTGGCTATTCCCTGTGATATCACAGCTGGGTATACCCCTGACACAAGTGTACATGCATGTCCCCACTCTGAATGAATGCATGTTTTTTTCTAGTCAGAAATGCTCTTTTATTTTAGGGTAAACAAAAGAAGGTTCTGTTTTCCACTTATTATGTAACATCAAACATCTCAGAAGTGGCTATTTATCTAATATCCAACAATAGGGTATACATCAAAAATGGGGATTTAGTTACAGACAAAAACAGCACTTGGTGCACATGCATTTGACAAAGGGGGGCTGAAAGGGGTTGTTGATATATTCGCTTTTGATACTAAGTTTCTTCCCTTGTGAATGGATTTGTCAAAAGTTCATTACATGTAAATATGTAGCAAGAAATGCTACATTTTTGAGTAAAATTGGGGAAATGTCATTGAAGGTTTACTTATCTAGAAATGAATTTTACTTATTGATAATGCTTTTCAATGGGATAGGGGTACTGATTACCACATTAAATCAGATGGTACTCAGAATCTACAAAGAGTTGAAACAATTTAGTCCAAATATGGCTTTTTAGTAACATTTTCTTTCAAAAAGACTTCTTTCCGCATGCATTTCAAGTCACCTTAACAAGAGTGTTTTCGTGTTAAAAGGCCAAGCCAAAGAATAGACCAGATTCAAATTCAAATAATATTAATGTGTATGTTCGGTCATAATTCAGTTTAAAGGCAATATGACCCTGTACATCATACGTGCTTCATTTGCGGTGTGGTTAAGCTCACTGATACAATATCAACATTTATCATTTTTCTGAGACAAATCCCGTAAAATTATTAGTATTGTGATTTTACAGACTTAATCATATTTCTGTAAACACGATATTGTTTACACTTTTAAAAACAAATGCTTTCAGTTTTTACTTTGTGTTCACTTGCACATGTAACTGCTGAGCCACCGCATCTTTGGCTGGACGATTAGGCGTTAGAGTTTAATTGTGTTGATTGGACTTTCCAAAGAGGAGCTTGCTCTGTCAGATAAGTGCGATTGAAAAGGAGTTTGCTTTGACAAGGGTTTGCTCTTTCGTGCCTCCGATATCTAGTCTTTAGTTCCAGTCACCAGAAATGTTTTATTCTTACTTTCCATGTACCTTTTCAGTACTGTAGCAAATTACACTGGATGAACACGATGTCTATATCAGCTGCATACTGATAAGCATTATCCCGGAAAGCCCTGCTGGCTTTGCCCAGATGTATTCTGATTACACCACCGTGTGTTTCTGTGAGCTTTATTTACATCATTTATGTGTCATATTTTCGATTGCGCTGGGGATAACAACGCACTTTTCTGCATTCCAGTAATTTAACATTTATACATGCACACAAAGGAAAACTTGCACTTTTAGAAAAACAGGAATTCTAGTTCAATTTAAACTTTTCAAAGATGTCAACACAAAAAAACCCCACGATTGTCACAAAAAAAAGATCTTTCTAAAAGCCACTTACGAGTTCCTACTCTCACGCAAAGAACTTTCAATTCAATTCCCACGTTTATAAAACAAATTGTCATTGTACTGTGAGAAAGGGGCGGTTAGCCTCAGATATTACAAACCCAAAGTCTAGACAGTCAAGGACATGAGGTAAAAACGATGCGGTTATTTGTTAGCTTCCAAAGGCAATAAATGCACGCAAAACTTGTGTAAATCATCAGCGAGAGGTTCTTGGTTTTATAAATCGCGCTGTTAACCTGCTTTCATTGCAATGAACGAGGCATTTATCACTCTAAAAATGTGTTGGCTTTCTGGGGACTTGCCGCCCTCTTTGCACATAAGTGTGAAGTTTTTAAATTTGTCACGTTTAGCCCCTGTAGTTGCCCTGGCTGATTGTATCTCATGCACCGTTTCTCATCTGTTCTCTTTGCAGGAAGGAGCTGGAGGGACGTTATCAATTAGACAGTCCAGAGCTGAGGGAGATGTTGGCAAGAGAATGCGCACGTAATGAGGCGTCACATAAAGAAGAACTGAAAAGGCATCAAATAAAGTGAGTCAAGTTAGTTAGTAATGTGTCAGATAGTAATGTGCTTTATATTGTGTGTTGATTGAGTCATTTCCTTGTTCGAAAACAGCTTCCGTAAAATCACTTTACACTTTACAAACTTTACCAGAGCTTAGCTTTATTATTAGTTGGGATTGCATTTCGCCACCAGCAATATTCTATACCTTTAAAACGGAAATGAGCATAAATACTGAGAGTTAAATTACTCGACACGTGAAGGTTTTGTTGAGATCATGGCCTTTCTGCTGTTGGCTGTTGTTGGATCTCGACTTTCCACAGGGAAAGGTTATGCAATACAACTAATTAAGGTGGATGGCTCCTCTTCAGTCAAAGTTAATAGGAATCTGAAAAAAAAAAAATACTCAGAAAAGTCACTTCATATAAAGTGCATTAAAGGTATTTTTAAGTAAGGTTACCATGCCTGCTTTTGAGATAATCATGCATTTGGATAATTAACCAAATACAATAGAAATACTTAGGATTTTATACATTATACCCTCTTTACATTAGTAAAAGTTAATTGACCTTTATGGCACTTCCCACATTTCATCTAATATAATTGTAGAACATAAATAATAAAAAATAATGGAGGGTCACCACCCTTGATTTTTTGCTACAGACACTTAAACACATAATTAATTATTCAAATCTGAAACTTGATCCCAAAATAACACATTTTGTGATTTTATTCTTCATCAAATTCATTATTTCTATAATTATAACAACAAATTCTACCAAATAAAGCATGAATTTTTTCAGTTGAGGTTAAAAAATTAAATACTTTCAAAAATATTGCAAATGTAACATTGACCTCTTTGGCCACTGGAAAGCCTTGCACATTCTTGTTAATCAGGAAATTTTTGTATTTATATATAGAAGAAAGTGGAGAAAATGTTATGACTATTTTTAAATACATTATTTTCGATGTTGTAAAATTACACGAAAGTTTGCCCACTTACGGCAGTGAAGAGGGACGATCCTCCTTAACAGAAACTTTAGTTTTGGGAAGTCAGGTTTGACATGACGACACAACATGATTTGTGAACAGTTGAAGTTTACCAGTGTTTGTTGAGTTACATTGGATTCCTTATTGCATTTTGCTTATCACATTGGATGGTGCACCGACAAAGTGATGTAAATTAAGTAAATAAAGGGAGGTAACTGACAACAGATGTTCAGTTTATTAACTTACTCTTCACAGACGTAAGTTGATCAGGTATGAAAACAAATACGGCGCACTGCGCGTAGTGTTAATTTTAGGGGTGCGCTATATTTACAAATACCTTTGACCAATATCCGACAAACCAGATTTGACATTATTTTCCGCAGTACTTAGAGGAAGTGACAAAAATACCACTTGCACAACTAAGCTTCTGTTGCAGTTTCCCAAACTACAGACATTTGAACATTTTACAACATGTTCTTGACATAAAACATAATGAGATAAACTGCATAAGATGACCAAAATGGTCCATATGATGACAAAAAGCTTCGTAAATCTGTTCAAAAAATTTCCGTAAGTCAGTTAAAAAAAGGGGGTGCACCATAAACAGGGCATGCGCCACGTTTGCGACATATACGACTAAAAACATTTCATCGGTTAACTCTGAGAATATGACCACAGTCACACCCTTGTGCATGGTCTTTTGTACCAGTTAAAGCCTCATCATTCCATGGATCGATGGCACTGGTAGTCAGAACTCGTAAATCACAAGACCTCTATTTGTGATGTCTTTGGCGGTAAATGAGCTTGAAAAACTAACTTTTATCAACTTTGCAAGCTGCTTGACAGAAGTTTCAAAGGGCAGATCAAGCAGTTCTCATATCCTCCCCAAATTGTGGCATTGAGATCCTGAAACACAAGTGGAGCTTGAACCATGAGTTTGAGTTTCCACGCTGATCTCCCCTCTCACTCAAAGGGTCATTTGTGACTTATGTTCTGAGCTTTCAGAAAAAGAGTGCATTTTCCATAAAGTTGTAAATTGTTTTGATTCTGGGCGTACTAATTTCTTAACATAAAGAGTAAAAGCTTAAAAGAGAAATACACAAGTTCTTTTTAACATTTTCTGCGCCTACATGTTCTCGCTGTTGTCTTTCAGCGTAATCTAAAAACATAGCGAAAATCTGTGAACAGACAGAAATCGCGAAACCTAAATGTTATTACCGGAAAAAATCTAAATACAAAATGTATTTTAATTTTCCTTGGTTCTTAATCACGTCTGAGAACTTCTTGTCAATTCTAATTGACAAAGTATTGAATTTAAACCCTAATAAAATTAAGTTATAATTGAAATAAGATCCCGGACAGATTCAGGGTTAAATGCTAAATGGCAAAGAGTCTGGATATTAACCCTCATTGTTAATACTGAAATGATGAAACCTCGGAGGATTTGCTGCAGGTCAATGCTTGTCCTTAAGATGAGATTAATAATGAACGCGATTACTGTTTGTAGAACAAGAACAATATATGTGTCCCTAAGGTCGTCGCAATTATACTTTAGGTTTGTGCAAATGTATTTGATTAGAATGGTTAACGAAGGTAATTGGACACTGATTCTATGACCATATATAAATATTTTATGTACGTAATACAATGATTCTGTTCGACTAAACTTGGAAATTAAAATGTTAAAAACGTGTGTGGGTTAAAACATAAAAGAATTACCAAGAAACAATTTCAAATGACCTTGACCTTGTGTATTGGTCATAAATATTAGAACATATTATTTTGGCCGATAACAATCCAAATTGGACGATTTTCATAGCAGTGGCCTTGAACTTTATCTTGAACTGTACCTCCATACCAAAAATAAAATTTCTAGGTCAAGCGATTCAAAAGGACAAACAGAAACACACAGACACGATCGTAACATTACCTTCCGGCACACGCAGGCGATATTCAGGAACGAGTATGTACATTAATTTTGTTTTTAATACATCGTTTTCTTTAAAAGGATAGACGATCTCGCACAGCAATACAGTCAATTAGAGGACGAATTTAGATTGGCATTACAGTTGGAGGCATCTCGATTCCAAGAGGTATGTTATTCGTAACTTGTTAACACGTAGTGATAAGTAATGCTCATTGTAAGTCTTGCAGAAACATCCTCAGACAAGGATTGAATTTTTAGATAGAAGATGTTAAGGTGCCGTTCAAGCACGAACAAGTGGACCAAACTAATTGAGGTTTACATGACACCAAGAACAGATCTGTAATCAGGATGTAATTAGATGTTTGCATTTAAACAAAGATCTTTGAATTCATTTTCTTGTCTCCAATTAAGAACCTAATAACGCGTAAATTTGCATTTGTAGCTAAAGGATGCGTATGACAAAGCCAGTGAGGAAAATGCACAAAACAAACAGGGTTTGATGGCAGCGAATGTCAAGAACGAAAAATCTACAAACATTATCAATGAACTTACAGCGGTAGGTGGATGTTTTCTTGGAGCTATGTTATGGAAACAATACGATTTAAAATTTTCGTATTGTCACAATAAATTGTTCCTAAAATTATTTGCTCATCTGGCGTATACGCCAAAGAGCCTGCAGAATCATGAATTGTCCGTCGTTGGCGTTGTTGTCATCGTCGTTGTCGTCTGTGCACACTCACCCTGAGCACATCATTGATCATAAAGAGACTTCACATCATGCTTACATACGCACCTATGTCCCTTCTCAAAGCCTAGCAAAAATTATATTCCTGTGACCTTTATTCTCAAATTGGCAACCATATTTGTATTTTTCTTTGATTTGTTCCTAGCATTACTTGTAATAGGCCTGTGCTTCAACTAACCCCCAAAAAAAACCCCAAAAAACCAAACAAAACAAAACAAAAAAACGTGCAGCAAAACCTGTAATTTGCCGCATAAAATAGAATTATGTAAAGTAACAAGCTACAACTAAAGGTTTGTTAAAAGTGTTCAAAGATACTTTATGACGGTATTCATTGCAAAAGAGAACAAATGTGGCAGGTAGGAATTTCACTAGTCATTTTCTCAGACTCTTTTGGGATTCCTTTCTATTTTGATTTGGTCTGCAAGTAACATAGATGAATGGACATAATGTTGCATTTAGGGGAAAAAAGCTCAAGAATGACAAGCAGCATCGCAGATCGTAGTTTTCGATAAGGATAATTTCACTTGGGAATCATGATGCATTGTGCTTAATTTAGTGATAATTAAGATTTACAGACAAGGATAATTTCACTTGGGAATCATGATGCATTGTGCTTAATTTAGTGATAATTAAGATTTACAGACATAAGTACGGTAAACGATGTGACTCATCAGAGTCCTGACCTATGGTGGTATTTTGGCTCATTTGGATCTTAGGGACTGTGAAATCATTATTTGTCTTGTGCTGTTGTCTTTCGTTATTGGCGTCGTCGTCTGTGCATTCTAAGCTTGTGTTTCCGATCGATCACAAAGATTTCAAATCTACACGCATCCATTCAATTTGACTGCCAGATTTGTATTCATATTTAAATTCTTCTCCAAGGCACGCAGTCATCATACCATATTTATTCCAACTGAAGTACCCGCTCAAATAGAAGCTCCCCATGTTTTTTTTTTATGAAAATAAGTATTTTTTGGGTGACAGAAATGTCTGAAAAAGTATAATGACCTGTGCTTTATGTATAAAATATTTGGCACAATTGCCAAAGAGCCTGCAGAATCATGATTTGTCCGTCATCGTCATCGTCGTTGCCGTTGCCATCATCATCATCGTCGTTATCAATGATGTTGTCATTGTCGTCTGTCCTCAGCAACCCTGAGCACACTTTTGATCATAGAAACCTCATATCTTACACACATATGCACCTATATCCTATCTCAAAACCTGTGTTCCTGTGACCTTTACTCTCAAATTGGCAGCCATATTTGTTATTTTCTTTGACCCTTCTTTCTCCTGGACATACAGTTAAAGATACAGACTTCATATTTGTCGGTCATATGCATAAATTTTTTCCCCTTATTTCCTGTAAAAATCATATTGATGCCACATATATTTCTAGCTTGGCAGGCATATTTGTGGGGTTTTTTCATAGATCATATATTTCACATTTGACACTTTATTACATCTTTACAATATTGTGCCTTATATTGTCATAGTTTATGATAATGCCAAGTGAGCTCAAGTCCATCTGGACCTATTTTTTTTAAAGAGGCACCCTCTCTAAGTTAGTCAAAATATCCGAAGTTTTCTTTAATGCGCAACATGATATTATACAAAATGATCCATGTATACTTGATGCTAATATCCCTAAAATACATTTGCCTTTTTAATTTTACAACCATGTTTAGAATTTTCATACTTCTAATTTCTCATAGAAAATATATTGTAAAGTTAATATTGGTCTCAGTTATGATCAGATAATACCGAATGGGCTCACTTCTATTTGGACTTCGCTTTAAATATCTCCTGTCTTCCTTTCCAACAACCGTATGTACATTGATCTAGGAGTTTAAAATGTAATTGCGAGAGATTACAATAAATCATCGTCAGCAGTTTGACTTGAAATTCGCAATGCCTTATTTTATCATGTAGATATGTAAATAAGATTTTTCGGGTTTTAGATTGCTGAAATTACATGTCGCGTCACTCTTTGAAAATGGAAAGTGAAAGAGTAAAACTATCAGAAATCTTTATGCTAGAAAAAAATGGGTGAAATTACCAGAAGTATGCATGTTAAAAACTGTGGACTTCTGTCGTGATCAACACTGATTTTCTTCGCAGAATCAAAATATATTTCATTAATTGTATTGAACTCGTGAACTTCCGACATCCCAGTTTAGTTCTCTCTAGTTAATTGAATCCATTAGTAACGTTCGTCCAAACATCAGCAAAACTTGCGTCTTACACGTGCTCAATCAACCAACTGAAGGGCAACTTGTGCAATTTCACTAATTATCAAGGTTGGCTTCGGAAACGTGATATTGGACATGAAATTATACTGTGTTTCCGTACAATATCAGTAAATTTAAGTTAGTCTGGTGAATCTGTCACTATAATTTGTCCTATAATTTTTCCAGATGGTTAAAGAACAGAAAGGACGGATAGATGAGTTATCAAAATCCAGACGTGAGCAGGCACAAGACAGCAGAGTAAGTACTAGCAATCTACTAATTACCCTTAATTCGCATTTTCATAATAGGAGGGGTAATTTTTGACAAATGAATCCTGTTCTCAAATATATTTCTGATAGTAATTTTTACTTGTAATTTTTTTATCAATTTTTTTTAACAAATCATTGAGCTATTATTAACTGACTTGTTTATGACCAACAAATACTGTATTTATTCGAATTGAAGCACCCTCTCTAATAGAAGCACCCCCTGTCTTTGGAAAGAGATAAATTAAACACTTTTTCCAACTTTGGACATTTATTTACCGTTATACATCTTGTCACGTGCTATCAATATCTCATGTAAAAACTGTTGGGTGACAAATGATGAAGTTCCCGTTAGTTTCCACATACACACGGAAGATTCAAGACACTTACGTTGGAATGAGACAAAGAATCTGTTTGCATACAACTATTTATTTCTACAAGTCTACAGAGATACATGTGTTCATCTCAACTGCTAACTTAGTACTGACGCTTGCTGG
>JBCAUI010525520.1:0-11631 GCA_038406195.1 Haplosyllis anthogorgicola | reverse complement strand
ATATGCATCTATATCTACACATCACTACTTGCATCTCCTCTTTGTCCTAGTGCGTTAAACCCATAATCAGTCGTCGCAAATCATAAAACACGCCGGATCGACGTCTGACAAGTATTTACTCAAAATTGTCTTAAGGACAAGCTTTGGAAGAAAAGGAAATAGGGTTTGATTGGCATTTAAACAATGGTTTGCCCAGGCAATGATCAGTGCTGAATGGTAAAATTAATTATCTTTACAGTCAACAGTTTTAATTTAATACTTATTGCTAACATACACGGGTCTTCTTTTATCCGAACGCTTTGTAGGGGACAGTTATTAACATTTTAATACATCAAATAAGAATAACATCTAAGAATACAAAAAACTGCGGGAGAGAATCGTGACCGCTTTCAATTGAGATCATATCTCGCTCTTCCTCTCTTAGACAGGGTTGCTATATTACTCCGATAGAACAGCACAATGAAGCTGTCAAACATTATATCAATTGCATGAGTGTATTGTCTGAGTACACTATCCATATTATTTACTGAATCAATAGATCTTGCGCTCACGAAAACTGTTTGTTCTAGCATCAAAAAGTAGTCTTTGCTTGGTTAAAGACTTTGACCCTAATTGATATTATCGATAAAGAGTAATCTATACATTATCCACACAAAATGATTTCCTATCCTTTTGTTTTAATGTGCAAAATTTTCAAAACTTACGTCTTTCTTTCCTGAATCATCATATATTGGTATTACTGTGTGGTCTTTTCTTTCTTTCTTTGGGGTAAAAGCATTTTCCTTCTTTTTGCTGTCATCTTCCTTTGTTTCATCGTCCTTCGTAGTATTGTCTTTATCAGTATTTTCTTTATCAGTATTGTCTTTATCAGTATTGTCTACAGTATCCTCTGGCGTTGATGGTCTCACTGCCGTAACGCCAAGCCCATTTCTTTGTTCCGTCGTTGGTTCATTAACAAAAACACCATGTCCGTTTTTCTGTTCAGTCTTTGGAGGAGGCTTCTTTTCTTGTTTTTTAGTTTTATTGTCTTTTTCCTTGCTCTCTTTCGCCTTTTTCTTTGGCGATTTATTTTCTTCTTTATTTGAAACCACAACAACTGCTGCCGCGGCAACATTTCGACTTTCCTCCTTTGGACTTTCGTCCTTTTTATCCTCTTCCTTTTTGTCCTCTTTCTTTTTGTCCTCTTCCTTTTTGTCCTCTTCCTTTTTGTCCTCTTTCCTTTTATCCTCTTCCTTTTTGTCCTCTTTCTTTTCGTCCTCTTCCTTTTTGTCCTTGTTCTTTTTGTCCTCTCCCTTTTTGTCCTCTTCCTTTTTGTCCTCTTTCTTTTTATCCTCTCCCTTTTTGTCCTCTTCCTTTTTGTCCTCTTTCCTTTTATCCTCTTCCTTTTTGTCCTCTTTCTTTTTATCCTCTTTCCTTTTATCCTCTTCCTTTTTGTCCTCTTCTTTATTATCTTTGTTAGATTTTTCACTTTGCTTTTGTTCTTCTTTCTTGTCCGTTTCTTGTTTAGGATCTTCTTCCTTTTCCTCTTTAGATTTGTCTTCTTCCTTCTCCTCCTCCTTGGTCTCCTCGGAATCGCCCAAAGGATCCTTTTGGGCAACAGGTATAATTTTGGGATCGCTTTTCATTTCTTTTTTAGGTTCTTCTTCCTTTTTAGGTTCCTCCTCTTTTTTCGGCTCTTCTTCTTTTTTAGGTTCTTCTTTCTTTTTAGGTTCCTCCTCCTTTTTAGGTTCCTCCTCATTTTTAGGCTCCTCCTCCTTTTTAGGTTCTTCTTTATTTTTAGGCTTTTCTTCCTCTTTGGGTTCTTCCTTTTTTGGTTCATCTTTCTTACACTTCTCTCCCTTCTTTAGTTCCTCCTTCTGTTCAGGCTCTTCTTCCTTCTTAGGCTCCTCTCTTAGGGATTCCTCTTTTTTGGGTTCCTCTTCTTGTTTGGACTCTTCTTTAGGCTCATTTTTTCCTTCAGGAACAGGAGACAAATACCCATCATTTCCATCATCATCTAGTTCTGGATCTGGATCAGCAACAATCGGTGCTGGTGCTACTTTTTTCTTTCGTGGAGGTTTCGGACTTTGTTTCTTCTTTGGTTTTGGGCTTTCTTGCTTTTTTGGCTTTTCTCGGGGGGATGGGGATTGTTTCTGTCTTTTCTTTCGTTTAGGACTTTCTTGTTTGGGCGGTTCTTCTTGTGATTTCTGTCTCTCTGGCTTTCTGGCAGGTTTCTTTTGTGGTGAAGGTTCCCTCTTTTTTGGCGATTCGTTCCTTGGAGGTGGATCCTTTCTTTTAAGGGGATCTTTTTTCCTTGGTGACCCGTCCCTTGGAGAAGGATCACGTTTCTTTCTCCCCCTTTTGGGAGGAGGATCTGCTCCAGGATCCTTCTCCCTGTAGGGTGAAATTCCTTTACGTTTTGGCGGAGAGTTATCCGGCCTGTGTCTCTTTCTTTTACTTCCATATCTGGAATATCTGGATGAAGGATCTTCTTGCTCAGGTTTTGGATCGGGTTTCCTTTCTCGTTTCTTTGGAAGTGACCCGTACGAATATGTCCAACCGCCTGCACCTGATGAGATTGGCATGTTTAAGTACTGATTTACAAACTAATCCTTTATAAATCAAATTAATCCCGGACTGGATTAAATGTATCCAAATTGACAATATGTTATTCTGAGTATAATTCCCGCTGCTTCCAGTATTGAATATTTTTGCTAAAAACATAAAGCTGGAATGGACCACAAGTGTAAGGTCACTTTGGCATGGCAACTGTTGCGGCACATAAACGCAGGTGAGTTGTTATGAATAAGTGATTGTCATGTATCACTTTATTTTCTTAATCCTATGTCAAGTTTCCTGAAGACAAATAAGATTATTCCAATTATTGACATGGTAACATAAACCTGCAGAGAATATACTTAAAATTCCCTTTTGGCCAATTCACCGCAACAAATTAAGTTTCTTGGCCAATAGTGGGAAGTTCAGCATTCACCATACAGGCAGTTCAATCCCGAGAGGCGAGTTCTTACAAAAATAATACGTCTGCGGTTACTTCTTAATGAATACACAATGTCGTTAAGATGTATGTAACGTGTATTGATGGCTTCTAGCGAAAGCGAAAGCGAAAGCGGTTGATTGCATGGGCTCCATCATGCCATTGGGAGTCAGTGAAGAATAAAACACTTCCAAGGCAACAACATACATGTTGTGAAAAGTGGCTTTTCTTTATTTAGACTGGTAGTCATAGTAATAAACCAACAACTTCGTTTGCCTGCGCGTTGCAGCAGCGTTTTCCAAATTCGGCATGCATTGAAACTGCACTGGGTGATAGATTGCACCTCACCTGTTGGGGGGGTCCGTCTGCACCTCACCTTGGGGGGGGGGGAGGCCTGTTTGCATCTCACCTGAGTTGGGGGGGGGTCTGTACGCCCAGTTTTGACTCAATAGCAAAACCACCTTTCCGTTCACAGAAGTCTATCAACGCAAAGCGTGATAGACCAATGACGCAACAACCACTTCTTAGATGACTGTAGATTACGACTTATTTATATTACTACCAGTGACATGTATAAATGTCTGTGCTTTGCGGTGCACCGGTCTGCTCTGCCCAGTCACAGCTTATTAACGCTTTGATACAGGATATAAAAAAGACACATCACTGGCGTCAGAGAGAAGGGATTTCTGATTCATATTCCTCTGTGATACAATAGCCTCAAATTGTATTGTTCTGACCCTGTTTTTTTCACTCAATTAGCGAAATGAAATGGACAAAAGATGAAAGAACGTACTCGTTCACCCAGCTTAGAGTGAGACCAGCTTTTTTCACTGGAGTCCAGTGATGTCTGTGTGTAAGTGGTGGTGGTTGCTTGCATAATGGGGACCGTCTCAAAGTTGTCTCTTTAAAAAGAAGGACAGAAAAAGTCTCAGACACAAACAAACGTATAAAATAAACACAGAACAACATCACCACCAACAAACGGTGTTGAAGCGGGACCAACAGAAGATTTCTATTGTTTAGCAATTCAGCCGTAAAAATATTTTTTTGATTTAATACTCAGTATAGTGAATCCATGGGTGGCATATGGCCTCAAGTATTTCAGGTCACTGTGCCTCCCTTTGGGCATATTTCTAGACTACTGATATTAAAATTAAGTTAATTAGGGGGAGAAAAACACCTTTCACGAGTTCTTGCAGTCACTTGTCTTTAAGAAAAGAAACAAAGAGACGTTTGCAAAGACGGAAGCGATTTTCATTGGCTTAAAAAGTAATAAACTAAAACTAATTTTCCTGCAGTTTTATATGACAAACACAAAAATAAAAAATGGTTTCAAGTCTATCAACTTTATTATTGCAAACATCATATGTAATTTCAAAACATGTTTCCATTTGCGTCTGATTCCTGTGAGTTGTGCACTTAATGATTCTTGAATTTTGACATTTACCTTTTTACACATTTTCTTCAGACAGCATTCACGAAGCCTGATGTCTCAGAAAATAATAATGTCCACGATAATCAAAGGTAATGAATGACAATCGCGACGAAAAGCTGCAAAGAAAGCTTGACATTTAGAGGAAGATGTTTTTGAGTTTCCTTTATTAATTAAAAAGTGACATTAACCTGTCATATAGTGAAGAAGAAATATTTCAGCAAAGGCCTGTTGTGAGTGATACGGTAATCGATACACCGAGTGATCTTTTCATTAACTAAGCCCATTAAGACTTTTCTTTCATAACGAAAGACTGGGAGTCAAGAAGAATTTCTTCACATCAGATAATAGGAAATATACATTAAAATAATGTGACAGTATTTTACTTTTCGACGAAACGTAACGTCACGAAATGGTTGCAGGTATGGATACAGAAGTAAATAGCTGACTTGGCTTGGTGCTGGAGCTGTTAATTTTGAAAGAAGTACATGGTAGCTTATCACCCTATAACCGGCTCAAAAATGTAAACAAAAGACAATTTCCAAAAAAAAGCAAAAAACCCCAATCTAATAGTAACGTTATCGATCGATCGGGTTTATTTTGGTGCTACGTCTGGTAAAACTCCTGTTACCTTATACTGTGTAGTGTCTTGGGTGGAAGCACCACCTGCAGCTTTTAAGCTTTGCAACTTTCTATGAGTACTTTTCCCATTCATGATACAGAAAATAGTACTGATAGAACTTGTAGAATACTCCAATCTTCATTACAACCATTGTCAAAGAACTACAATAATAATGGAAATCCGGACCGTCCAGATCTGATGTTGTTAATACAGCAATAATTGATTCTTGCAAATAGATAAACGTAAATTACAAAACTCTCAAAGATAAAGCATTATCTTTTCCTTTGGCGAAAATATTCTCAATGTAAAGTGTACAGGTATTGTTAAGGACAGGCAGAGAGAGTTTGTCATTAACAAATGAGCTTCTGGATGATATCATACGTCAATCAATACGTAAAAGCCAGACCTTTGGTAAGACCCATTACAGCGAAAACACGCCCAGTTTGTAACGTTTTTATCTCTTTAAATATAACCGGGTTTAGTTAGTTCATTTAGATTGTCTCACTCAATTACAAAAGTATCTTATTTGGTAAAAAAATCTGTACACTTTAAAGAGCTGAAAGATTTCTCTTTTTCGGATTTGGTTGCCATAGTGCCATGATGTCATAAGTGCTATCGTAGAAACTAGTTCGAGACTTCAAAGGTTTTATGTCTGTAAGAAGTGGAAGCGGTGGCCATCTAAGTTTTCACTTAGATAAGAAGTGTAAAGTTTTCAAAGTTTGCAACGTATTATATTCGTGAAATTGAAAGATCAGTCACGGAAAGTGACGAAGTTCTCTGTATTGATCGGATATGGTCGAATGACATATTTCAAAACTTTTAATAAAAGTGCATAACTAGGTCATGCATGCCAAAATGCATTGACGGGGGTTTATTTGTTCTTGTTTCATTAATCCGGGAAACATCCGTGACTGACAATCTCCCTTTACCTTGGTAAGCTATCCTCCATTAGCTTGAATAGAGATATCACGAGCATGAGCCATTTGTGTGGTCAATCGATTGTGTAGACTTATTGGAAATGCTAAGTGCAACGATTTGGACCATAACGGCCTCGAAGTATACTGTTGTAGTTAATCTGAGGTTTTGTTAAATTGTATAACTTTAATATGTATTATACAAGTTAAATGTTTTCCTAGATGATGTTCAAATCTGATAAATTTAGGTAATTCAGTTGGATTAACGTCCATACAAGTGAGTTTATGGACGTTAATTCCTGAAAACATTGAGGTTGTTTTTTAGATTTGTACACTGCACGTGGAGTGCACCTCACCTGACGTACACACAGGATGGGCTTAAGGATACAATTACCAGTGCTTTCATGTTAATATCTTTGGGATCACCAAGTGTAAACAGCAAGACCAATGCCCTTAGCGAGTACATTGCCTGCAAAACATAGGAAGGTGGCAACAAAACTAGACTGCGAAAATCCGGTATTTTACCTTAATCCATACAAAGGTATATCGTTGTAATGGTGCCCAGCTTTTGAAGAAAGTTTTTATTTGAAGTTCCCAAGCCTTTTTGAGGGATTTTCTTTCCATCCGAAGAATGTCAGATCTACGGCAATGGATGGTCGGGCAGTTTTTCACTTTAAAAGGTTCAATATCCACCATCCTTCTTTATCAAAGTTGAGTAAAACTCAGTTGCTTTGAGGCTTAGGGTATACTTTACGCAAGTTAAGACCCTTGGTGTATTAGAAGATGGGGATTGCAATGTCTTGGGATACGTTTTGCTGCAGATTGAAAAGGGGGCTATTGTTACTTTTGCAGTTACTGTTAGTAGAGCTGCCTCATCGGACTAAGTTTGTCATCGGATCGTCACCACAAAATCGATCGATGATCGATGCATCAGCCACATTAAGCATCATTTTATCAAAAATCTCCAACAAAGATGAACGAAACGCAATTTTGTTGCACACAATACAAAGCAATTTGAGTTTTGTTATCAATGAATGAACAAATAGACAGGTGGGAGAACGCATTGGGCCTATGTAATTTTGTGCCATGGAAGTTTGAATGCCCTCACAGTAGTGAATTCATCAGCGTAATTAATAAATTTGCATTAAAAATGCAAGGAAATGTTAATTTCCAAATATGGATGATGATTCGATGTCAAAATTGACATCGATGGTCGCTGATTTAAAAGATGTCGATCGATTAATCGGATATCCGATGAATTGTGGTAGCCCTAACTGTTAGGTTGTTGGAAAGGTACATATCTGTACGTAAAACGAATGCAAAAGGCATTGCCATTACATCACAGGTGTCTCTGGCCATTACCAACACCACACAAGGTTACTAATCACATGAGGATATAACATGAAACCAAAACATTTTGAAGACGGAAACTTAGGTAAAAGCAGCAGTACGTACGCACAGGAAGTTTGTCTACTTCTGTGGAGTCATGTCAACGCTTTCTCATTTGAAAAAAAAAAAGATTCGTAAGAGTGCAGTAAAGGCGGAAAGTACACCCCCGGGTAATCAACTTGTTCTCTATTGCTTTACCTGGTGAGAAGGAAACTTCACCTTTCCCATCAATTGTCTTGAGCCGCATACATCTTTCCCTTCGTCTTCTCCCGTTTTACCTTTATCTCGTGCCAGGCGCGAAGACAACTCTCGCATGAAGTCATGAAAAGTTTACATTTGACGCAAACCAACTCCAAAAATATAGCTTTATCAATGGGAATCATGAATGGAATGGAATTCGAAACCTGTAACATAGGCTCAATAACTTTACTTTAGATGGCACAAATTGCAAATGTCTTTGATCTTCATTTTAGAGACTGAGAAAAAAGGATAAATCGGATTCGATTTTTTGTGAATACAGACTGGACTTTTGTTCACATCTTCTACTTTATAAATTTGGTAACGTATGGAGATCCAAAATAGAGTACATACGTAATGTAGACAAAAACAATAAAGATTAAAGAAGTAAATTAATACTTCATAAAAAACCCCAGAAATACGTAAATTTAAGGTACTGGATTGTATATGTTCGAGTAATTTACTGCACCGCTGAATGACTTTCTTTTTGTAAGAAATTCAGGATCTGATTATTTAGAAAATTAACTATACTAGGTGAGTGTCATGTCCATGTTTCACGGGACAAATGCGTGTCGCTTGTACTCCTACTTCTTTTTTACTCTCTACTATGATTTATTATCACTCGCATATGCGGGAAGGTAATGTTTTCAGTCGTGTGTGTGTGTGTGTGTGTGTGTGTGTGTGTGCGTGTGTGTGTGTGTCTGTCCGGGCTAGAACTTTTGAACTGCTTGACCTTGAAACTTCAATTTTGGTATGGTGGTACATCTCCATAATATCTAGGTCAAGTTTGAGTATCAAGGTTATTGAGTCAAGTTCAAGGTCACAGCAATAAAAAATGTCAAACTTTTTAGTGTTGTCAGCTAGTATGACATGTTATGATGTTTGAGACAGGTATATGGGGCCAAGGTCAAAATATAGGTCAAGGTCATCTAAAGGTCAAGGTCATTTGAAGGTCAAATTTCAAGATTTTTGTAATTTTTTTTATGTTTTAATAACTGTTTGCATTTTAGTTACTATTTGCATTTTAATGACTATTTGCGAAACGGGCAGTTTAGCCTTTGATTGGACGGCATTCTTGTTTTCAATGCAAAAGAACACTTGCAGGTAATAATTTTTCGATAATTGAAATTTGTTTTGTTATTTTGTCCCCAAAATGCGCTAAATTCATGAGATGATATCGTTAGCAGATGATACCTGCCTTACGAATTCTGTAGCTTCTTGACCAGAAGGTTGTGGTGTTTTGGAAACTGATGTTGCTTTTCCCTGTATCACGGGATCCATATATCTATACCAGTCCCTTGGTTACGGGCCTGAAGTGGTATTACAGACAAAACTTTCTCTCGCACACATCACAACAAGCGAAAAATCAATGGGTTTAAAATTCACTTTGATGGCGGGCCTCGAGTCGTGAAAGCAATATGAAGCCTATTAAGCACATTGGAATCGACAATTTCACCTTTGCAGGTAAAAAGACTGCATTGTTCAAAAAAGAGAAAGAGGAGGGATATGATAGTGTTACATAATAGCCACAGAGGAGAGAAAGGGATTTCAGTGCGGACAGAAACTATCTGCCTTCCGAGCGAGAGAAAAGCGGGGCAAGGATCGATAGGTAGTTGGAAGCTGTATCAACGTAAGACGAAGAAAAGGTGTTGCAACGAGGTGAAAGTAACGAGCCGCTGGAACGTTATGTGGACTTGCGGGGGAATGATGCGATGGTTTGTCGAGAGGAAAGCGCAATGGGCCGGGAGGCTGGCCAACCAATCATTGACGGTCTCATGTCTTTGTGTACCTGTAGGGGGAGGGATAAGAGGCAGTGACACAATACTAGTTGTGGATCCAGGTGGGGAATATCTGACACACAGGTAACATAAAATAGGGTACAGTAGTGATAAAAGTATAAGCAGACTACTTGCAAGGTGCATCCTCTCGCAAAAAAGATAAAACCATGTGATCCAAAGGGAGATCATTTGTAATGGAATGGTGTTAAGATAGATGAGGATTAACAAGAAATAGTTGTGTAAAGCAATGGATTTGGGAGGGAAAGGGGGAACACGGGAAAGCAGTCCAAAGCATATCAAACTCCAAAAGATTCATCTAAACTCTGAGATGACCAATCAAATTAGTCTGAGGGTACTATTTATGCCAATGCAAACATAAATATTAGAGTCCCTAAAAGGCCTTTTAAATCCAACATTTCCTTGTGTAGATAAATAAAGTGTATTGATTGTCCAGCTGGTCTGTAAGGTGCTGCCATATTGGACAGTGTCACAACTACATTTCTAAGCCGGTCAATGTTACTTTGGTGGGGAGCTGTTACATCTATCTGTTCAAGAAGTTGACTCAAGCACAGCCTAGCATTGTGCCGTTGGAGTTCGTTTAAGCCGCTCCATAATTTACTCCCCAGCTTATTGGCTTAGTTTGGTCAACAGGTCCAATCGTCCTTTATTTTACCAAATACAACCAACCAAACGGCAATATAATAATCTTTTTTTGGTCTTTAATATAGAGTAAACGTGTTTTATACCCATGGTTGTGGATATGGCTACTTATAAAACAGTGTAGAATAAAACGTGAAATGTTTTTGTGAAGAAAAAATACCAAAAAATTGCACGTCATTAACGAACGGGCTTCGAAAGAAGTGGCTTCTACTGTCACTGGGTGGTTTCCTGTTTAAAAGAATTTGGGATCCTACCAATGCCACAAGGAATGGACGTAGCCTTTCCCACCCTTGATGCTAGATAATGTAATGCCGTAAAAGGATCAGTGTTTGCTAACTACCTGAGCCCAATGGTTTGTTATGTGTGCGATTGTTGTGTATTCTCTGTGCGGATGGCGAAACGACAGAAAAAGTGGGTAAATGTATGCAAAACACACAGAGCTCCTGTCAGGTGAAGTTAAATCTAGCATCCCATTCATTTCAATTCATCTCTGAGGTGCCACTGTTGTAGCCAAATTGACCAAATCACCTGGCCGATAGAAATCCAAGGGTTGAGAATGGCTCGCCTTGTTTAATTTTTTCCAGGTGTGGTGTTGTGTCATCACCTTGCATTAATTATACCGTATTATGTGCTTCTTTGTGTATTGAGACCACGCAATCAAGTTTAAAACGCTAGAATGACTCTTCATCGTGATTTCCTGTGTTACTTTCAACTTGTCATTTTCTTGCTGTCATACAAGGGCACCAGATGGTATGTCGGTATTTGGTAAATTTTCAAGGGTTCAAAGTGAAATTAACACCAATCTAAGTTTAATGATAAACTCTAATTTAGTTACTTACATATTGATTTACATACTCCTAAGAAATGATTCTGAAAGCTACTAAGAAATTGTCCCCGTAATGTTGATTTTTGTTTTTTCGAATACTTTAAGTAATTTATGTTTCGGTTTCAAGGTGGCTACTTACGATGTAGGTTTCACAATAGTATACACAATAGCTGCCATTGCAAAACGTGTTCATTATTCATGGATGACTTTGTTAACAACAGTAATTGTTCCTTTTTACCAAGTTGCAAATTAAAGCAAGCACTCCACAACATCATTCATTTAACATTCATGATTCCTTTTAGTCTCCATCCTGCACCTTTACACTTCTCTCTTCCCGCGCGAATATGAAATCATTCGGGGCCTATTGCATAGACTTAGTTGAGAGAGTAACGCAAGTAGAAACAGTTGAATATTTTAGTTCTTTGACAGACGATATGGATAACAGTCTACTGGTGATAATTTGGTATACAAAATTATAGCAAAATTGCTCCTTCTGTCATGGTACTTGATGGAAAACTAAAACCTTACACTGCTACAAGATCAAATGACTCCCTTTTATTGAGTTTTTGATATTGCACTGCCAGGAAAGGAATTTTATCGCCCATAGAAACTACATTCTTCAAAAATCTAACTAGACAATCCAGTAGGTTGCAAAGCCATTGCATTGCCCCCACATGCAAACCCCCCACAACCAAAACCCATTAAAAATGATAAAAGTAAAGAGCAATCAAAATTTTTTTGAGTTTAGCTGTAAAAGTGGATTTAAAGTGACAATTTACTTACATATCCCATTCAAAGT
>JBCAUI010525509.1:0-11631 GCA_038406195.1 Haplosyllis anthogorgicola | reverse complement strand
TCGAAACGTCTAGAACAAAAGAGAGGACATAAGAATTTCACGCTGTGCTTTTGATGCTCCATTGTTCCCAAACTGATTCTAATTCCGTGTACTGCGTACAGGATTTTCAACCTCTGAAGGGATGTTTGTTACTCGAAAGGTGGAAAAGCCTTTAACCGTTTACAAACCCTACTTTCTGCAGGACTCCTGCACCTACTTCTTCTGCAGCAGAAGGAGGAAGCTGATTAGCTGATTTGTCTGCCTCTTTAAGCGGAGGATCTCTCAGGTGAAGTGACCCTACATCCCTCCCACCTTCATCTGTTTACGAGCCCGGGTCCCAGGATTAATCTGTTCCACAGCCATGAGCACACGGTGCGGAGGCGCACCTTGACAATGACTGGTTTAAGTCAGGACGTTCTCACAAATACTTTTTTTTAAAAAATTGTTGGACCAGGGTCCATTTGTGGGGCCCTGATTAGTTGTTTTGGACTTCTAGTGACCATCCCCATGGGTTCTAAAAGCCAGGGTGGATCTCTCACCTGTACTCTTTTTTGCTTGCATGCAGTGACCCCAAAGGTCACATCTGCTGCTACACCTGCCTTTTCCACCAATAGAAGTGTACACTGTGTAAGCGTGTATTCAGCAGGCAGTCAGCCCCACTTTTCACGTACTTTTTCAAGCATCAGTGAAAAGGCTGAGTTAATCCCACAATCTTCAGAACTAGAGACATGTGCTCATCCGAATTGGCCACCATTGCGCATCTTATTCACTGTACTTAACTTGTTATTGTGCTTGATACTGAACGTTTCCTGAAAAAAATACATTAATTTGGGAACCCTTTGTAATAAAAGAATTGTCGTTCACAAAAGCACAGCAAGAAATGGTATTGTTCCAGTTCAGTACACGAAATTTTTAAGTTTAACAATAGCGCATCAAAAGCGTCGCGTGAAATTCTTTTGTTCTCTCCTTTGTTCTCTTCGTTTCCAAAATGATACAATTTCTGTGTACTGGGTGTCGAACATGGAGCTAGATCCCGCAGCGTGTTATTTTTTAGCATGCAATAAAATTAAACATGCTGTGTGTTTCCATTTTGGCTAATTTGGCATAAAGGTCAAAGACTCTTAGAATTACAAATTGCCTGTTGTACATCACAGTTACCCATTGTCACTTTGTTTCTTAAATGCTTGTAGTATGGCTAGTCCATCCGAAAGTAAAAGTCAGGTTACTGTTTTGCAAGTATCTTTACCCTGGCATATGGCATGTACACATTCAGAGCCAAAAGGTAGATGATGTCAATTTATTTTTCGTTCGAGGTAGGTATTTTGGGTTCCACATTTACCTTTTAGCCGTAGTTTCTTTGTGGGTTAAAGAGATATTGAATAAATTCAGAGAGAAAATGTCCATAAAAGTAAGCCTAAATTCACCACTCATCCAATTCCCATTTGATGAGTCTTTGATGATAATTGATGTAATCACACTGTAACAAAAATTCTTTGACGTGTTAATTGGAAGTCAATATACGTGAAGAAGAACAAATTCCGATGCATGAGAGCAAATGTATGTAGCTGTGTTAATATCTCACACACAAGCCCATGAATTGTGTACCGGGATCCATTTTTGAGACAACTGGTACCCTCTGTTTCAGACTCTGGGGCGTGCATAGGTCAGCGTGCACCTCCGAGAAGCCTAATGCACACAACAGGACAGACAGCATTTTACACATGGTAATCCTCCAATTTTATCAATCGGTCATATTATAATTTGAATGATTTGACAGATCTATATATGAAACAATCAAGGCCATTTTTTCCATAGTTATGGCGGCTATCAGGAGATTTCTAATTTCATTGTTCTTGAAATGCAGACATTTCTTGCTATGATAACTGATCATATGAATCCTCTGTAGCTGTGTTGCCCATGAAGCATGTTGGCCAGTGATACAGATGTTCTCAATCAGAAGCAGTATCGATTTGTTTCTCTATCAGTGACGTCATATCAATACATTGCTCTTAGATGTCAATCTCATCCAGGCTAAAAATGAACAATGGGTCCAGCATGAATGAATGATTGGATTGCAGAAGCATTACAAAGCAATCCTTTACGTTACGCTTTCGAGTTTCAATACTTGTAAAATTTGTTTGTTCATTCTTGCATTGCATCGACGATCCAATTTTTACCATCGTGTTTATTTTAGATAAACACATCAATGAAGGAAACAAATAACGCTTGAAATTTTGTCCGTATGTAGTCGATATCAAACAAACCCGAGAGTGTGGAAATTACAGGATAACATGCATTTGTTAAATGTAATTTTGAAATTGAATTCCTTTCTTGAACAATGGCAATATTAATTCACTTGTTTTGTAAATTGATGGGAATAAACGGGCCGGTTTTCTTTTGAAGAACCCAAAAGAAAGGGGAACTTCCATTGTTTTAGATCCCGTTGGGTTTCTGCATGCCATTACATCTAAGCAGGAATTGCTTTACCAAATTACTGAGTGCATCTTATTGTAATATTTTCTTGGATTTGAATTTTTGAGTATTAACATTCTTTTTCACCAGTAGGGTACAAAGTGTGACATAGCGATTTTATAGCTAAAATTATGTGATGGTGTGCTGAACTGCAATTGTAAAGCATATGAGTTTTCTGCCACCCTACAACTGTGACAGCACCTGACGGGCAATAAATACAAGCTACATTTCGTACTCTACTGCAATTTTCATTATTTTGTTTGATCTCTTTTTTTGTGTATTATTTATCACTAGGCAGAATTTTTTCTGTTCGCATCATTCCAAGACAATCTAAATTGTCCACGTTCCATCTTTCATCAAAGAACTCTATTTAATCCAGTTTGCCAAGGTGCATGTTTCTAACTGCCTGTTTCTGCAGTGAATCTAGGGAACCAACAAGAATTGGCTTTTTCTGTAAGTGATTGGAGCAGTGTCCATTTGGTAAATCACAGGGTCTTAACGGGATGAAGTATGTGATAGACGTGAATAAAAGTGAGCAGTCAATTCACTCTGCTGTCACTTATACGTACAAATTTACTTTCTGTAGCAGCTGCTTTCTCCTCAATCTCGGGGATAAAACCCAAATAGACTGGGCACAATTCTATGATAAAAGACGACAAATGATTGTCCGCCGTCCAAGGATTCGTATTTTGTATAATCAAAGGACGAAAACAACAACAAATATAAATGGTAAAATAGTTACTTCTGTTTTTTGTTACGCCGTGTTACAAGCAAATAAAGTAATCATTAACATAACAGCACGAAATACTAATATGCAACCTTGCATTTTCTGAAACCGTTAATTGTTGTATGGTTTCAAACTATAAACAGAAAGACTGAAAATCAAATTATAAAATTGAGCGTATTATTAAACATGAGTGTGCTAAGTTCATTTGATCAGATAATAAAATTACTATTAGAAGTTTAGCGCCCCGCAACAACTGAATTGAATGAGCTCAGCGTGAATTTCAATTGTTGCGGGGCGCTGAACTTTTAATATCATACTTCACTCTTTATGTGACCCAGAAGAAGGTTTTCAGACTGTAAAACTCAGCACTGCTCATTCAGCCTCATTTGACACTAACATGTATGGCATTGTTAAATTCGATTTTAGTTCCAGTCGAAACCTGATGTAATGTTAACGTTTCTTTACTGATTTTGGAAAAAAAAGTCTAAAAGGAACAAAGTAAGCACACACGGCAACAATTTTATTAACATGGGAACCATAAAATGTTTTGTCAATAGCAAATTTCTCAATTTATTAATATTCTTAAATTGTCACATTTGGTTTTAGTCAATATTCACAGGCTGAAATCGTTTTCATTTCTTTTGGTAGCTTTATTTAGAGGGAACTTAATAGGTAAGCTTTATAGAGAAATGAATAGGATTTCACGAGTCATAGTTACTTCTACACTGGCCTTAATTTTTTTTATGTAATCACACCAATAGAGAACACCCAATGTATTTGTTTTTGAAAGAGTGCGGTCCTAATATCTGTCGCAAATCGAGAATCCCCATTAATGGCCTATGGAGCATGCATAGAGGGCGGCATCTTCTAGTGACAAATCTATTGGCCGTGTTGTAACGATGTATCTATGTAGATGATAGATTTAGAGAGAATGGGTATATTTTGTACGACAAGGAGCTGAGGTAATATTGCTACCTCACCCTCAGTGGGTCGTATTTTAATGTACAATGACCTTTATGCTAAAAGGATGTTCCTTAATTTGGCGATGGGAGGAAATGTGTGAAATTCGGTTCAATAATCAGGAGGGAAGGTGATTGGGGCTATCACCTCGTGCACACACCTGATTGCGGTTGACCACCTTCTCTCAACCGAATGATTCGTGGTCTTTTGGACTCCAGGGGCAGTGCAATATTTCAATATTTTTTCATATTGGAATAAATCTTAGAAGAAATTTCTATTTTAAGTGTAAAGCGTATAGGATGAGCACAAGCTCACTCATCCAGCCAGCATCTGGACACGCGCAAAACTTAATATTTCTCCCGGTAACTCAGGCTAGATTCGAAGCGCAGTTCATGCAATGACAAGAACAACGAAAGAATGTCTTTCTTGCTGTTTGAAGCAAGTACGCTTAGTTATTCTTCCTGATATCCAGGGAACTAGGAGATTTTCTGTGTAATTTAATCTGTTACATCAGAAGTCAGATGGTCGTGCAAGGGATGTTGGTCGTGCAAAAGAAGGTCCGTCCAAAGGAAGTGCCACTGTAGCATTCCTAAATGATGAGGAATTTGGCCCGCTTCTGATTTTAGTGGTGACAAAACTTCACAATGTATCTTCTATTTTACATGCAGAAATCCGTCTTAAAATACCTCACAATCACACATCTGGAGCAAATGAATTACAGTTGAGCAGCATGTCTGTGTCCAAGCCGCCTATAGCAATCATTTTGAAACAGAATGCTGATTAAGGTCATTCGGGTTGTAAGTGAAGGTGCCGTCTCTTCAGTAGGTATTCCCTCACATGGACTGGCGCTTCTGCACCTCATACATCTATTTATGTAGTAAGGTCCCCAGATTAATCTATTTCACTTCTAAATGTATACATTCAGGATTCCCAGTAGATGGAAAACGTTGAGAGCAATTTGTTTCATTTCACTTCTCTCAAACTTAGAACATTTGTTCATACCATATGGGTACCGTTTGTCTGCGCAGCTTCACCACACCTTGGTTTATTCACCAAGTATGAATTCAGTGAACACTGCAGATGTGTCACAATCAGTCTGTCAGTTCAGTACTGTCTCACCTTACTCTTTTTACATGCTTTGCAAAATTACCGTGTTTTGATCCACCACCTTAAAATTTCATAGTTGTAGATTAAACTATTTGAGAAATTTTATTGTAGATGGCAAGCAGTACACGAAATTTGTATCAGAAGTTTAACACGTCACCTAATTAGTGATGAGTTGGATTTAGAGCATAGAAGTACATGAGAAGTAGGGTTGGCTGGCTGGCTGCTAACACCCACATGCAGTGTACTCTTCTATCAGAAGATCATAGATCATAGCATGCAAGTGAGCAAGCATGCAGGTGACAGATCCACCCTGACTTTTACTACCATAATTAAAGTCATCTCATGGCTAAAACGGGGGTCACCAGTAGTCCGACAAAATAGACCTCAGTCTAAATAATAACATTTTAATATTTAAAAATTATCTTGCTGCTTATGTTGTTAATAAACCAATTAGTCACTTCCACCTGTGTGTAAATCAGTCGCGAACAACTCTATTTGTCCAAATGGTATTGATCATATTAGAAATGAGATCAGATAGAAATGAGACCTATTATGTTGTACATTCAACATAAAAGGCTTTGTAAATGCATCAGGAAAATCAAATTTATGCAGAGAAACTGCTAGGCAACTGACATTCGGAGTGGTGTGAATTATTTGAATAGTCATATAAATATGGCTTCCGTGTTTATACAAATTATAGACATAATTCATTTCTTGCCTCTAGTTGTTAATGATTTTCTTTAACTTTGGATTCCTAACCGATCCTGTAAAGAACGACGCTTTGGAAACAATCGAGGAACATACATGGTAAAGTCTGGTGCCCATCATTGTTTAGTTCTAAATAAAGAATAGGAATTTTAAGACATTGGTACTTCAGCGTATCATTTACAAAGTCACATCACACAAAAATCGTGTAAATTATCTGCATAAGGGTATTTTATGGAGCTTCCAGAAGGTGGTGTCTGATACAATTTTTGTGCATTGACTCCTAATTCACCTCACATTTGGCCATTGCAGTGGAAACTAAAGTGACGATACATTAGATTTTTTCATTTTTATTAATTCAAATTAGTTCTAAGAACCTTTCCTGCCTGATTTTACACAACCGAAACACATAGTGGAAGATTACTGACTTTCTGATGGATTTGTGCGGTGCAAGTTAGATCTCGAACTGGAACTTATTTTGCCAAATATTAGTGCAAATATTGTATATTACCAAGAGTAGTCATGATAGGTGATTTAATTGCAGTTAAAAACTACACGGGACGTCCTTTATATCAATTACAAAATCTATCAAATCTGACAGATCTTTCGGATCTGGCAAAAAACTCAATTAGGAAAACCTCGAATGGAAATTTTACTTGTTGCATGTGTGCGAACAATTTTCTGTCTCACGTTTTGAAATAGCGCACTTGCTGCACTAAACCGAAAGAACATATTGCTTTTCATAAGGATTTTGGTTTTTTTCATAATTCTAACACTGTAATGCCGGCAATAAACGATATGTCACAGGAACCAGCTGCTGCCGCTTATTAGTCCTGAATTATTTATGCGGCGAGAATTGGTGCAAAAAAAACTTATTCTCGTAAACCGTCACAGCTGTCGCAGAACTCACGTGGGATTGCAGAGATCTTTCATCCATTGTGAATCGGACATTCTGTAATATATCTGACTGGTATTGCTGTCACAAGGTGCAAACAGTTGCGTCTACTATTGTACTAGTGATTTACAAAGTGTTGGTCTTTACAAACTGGTGAAAAAGAGTGGAAATGTAAATGCCAAGACTTTTAACATCAAATGGAAAGAAAAAAGGCTAGTTTGTTCACTATCGGCGCGTACTTGCCACAGACCTAGGTTTTAGTGCAGCTAGCCACTAGGTTCTTCACTTCATTGCGCAAGCTAGAAAAATGCAAATTTAAAATGACATCACAAACTTGACTGCAGACTATCATTAACAAGTATATGTGCTTTACTTCAGTGATGTCTCGGGTACTTTTGAAATCTCACAGAAATAATGAAATCACTGCACAGTATCAATAGCATTAATTGTGTACATCAATACATCAATACATCAATACATCAATAGTATTCGTATCAATTGTATGAATAAGGGAGCATAGAATACCAGGGACAATCACAGTTTTCTAAAGTTTCATCCTCTGCCTTCCATTCCTTCTGAATGAACTGAGTCAAAACATGATTTCATCTGGATGTGCCACATCATTGTTCAGATATATTTTATAAGAATTCTGGGGATGTACCTCTTCATCTGTGAATCAAAGATCTCGGTTAAAGTTTCCCCAGACTTTGCCCTTTGATTGGGATTGACAAATGACAGTAATGATGCTACTGATGGAAAATCAATGAGTGAACCAAGAAAAGATCCGTTAGTTCTTTTGTCATTGATCGTCGCCAGTAACTGATGTGATTCAGTATGCTGATAGACTTTCTGATTTCCGTTGGCCCCTTTACCTTGGACAATGAGATTCAGGTCTTGTTTAGAAGCAGGACAGGCTTTCAACAAATTCGGTTTTTGTTTTCCCTTGGGTGTCTGAAAACATCTTTTCTGAAGATAAGAAGACAAAAAAAGACAACGTCTGTACCTAAATCCACGTCTTTGAAGGAAAAGGAATGGAGAACAAAATGTGCATAGAACTGCAGCAATGAAATGATGGCACTGAACTGGAGTCATGATATATGTATGTGCTTCATTTTGGGGAAACAGACTTCAATCCTTTGTCCTTTCCTTGAACACTTGCACTTACAAATTCTTTTGCAAAAATGAAGAGGAAAAAGCGAACACTTTATCCCCTGAAAATGTGTACACACTTGAAACAGTTCTTTAAAATTCTCGACAAGATGGTAGCATTGCATATCAATGTCAATCATTCAAATGGAAATAACACCAATCTATTTGATTGAATCTTGAAGCCTTATATACAAGCCTCAATAGCTCAGTCAGGAGAGCATCTGTCTGTGAACTGAAAGGTACCTGGTTCAAATCCAGCTAGAAAATTTGGGAAAAAAATTATTTTTTTTAAATTTTAATCATAATAAAAAAAATTACTTAACTCTAAATTTAAACAATTTTATTCCCAGTAACAGAGAAAACAAAATAAATTAAGGATGAGACAAAAAAAAAGAAAAATGTTCTATAAGACATGCTTAACATGCTTTTTAACATGTTAATAGCTTGGATTGTACCTGTCATGATTTACATGTGTACAATTTGTGCAAACATGCTGATGGCCTGCATTTATACTTGACTTATTTTATGCTCATTATTTACATTGCTATTCAAATGGAAATAACACCAATCTATTTGATTAAATTTTGAAGCCTTATGTGCAAGCCTCAATAGCTCAGTCAGGAGAGTATCTGTCTGTGGACTGAAAGGTACCTGGTTCAAATTCAGCTAGGAATTTTGGAAAAAAATATTTTAAATTTTATAATTTTTTTAGTCACAAATAAAAATTGCATGACTCTAAAATTCAGCAATTTTATTCAGGAAGAAGATAAAATAAATCAGGATTATACATATTTTATGGTCTTGCCTTACATTGCTATTCAAATGGAAACAACATCAGTTTATTTGATTAAATCTTAAAGCCTTATGTACAAGTTTCACAAGCTCAGTCAGTAGAAAATCTGTCTGTGGAATGGAGGGTTATGCATAGAGGCATAGATTTAACAATCTAGACTATCAACATGACAAAACATGTTAAGCATGTCTCATGAACTTTCATTTTATAATCCTTGATTTATTTTATTTTCCACTTCCTGTAAAGGAAATTGTATAAATTTAGAGTGAATTATTTTTTAATTATGATTAAGAATAAAAAAAAAATCAATTTTTTTTTCAAAAAATCCAAGCTGGGTTTGGACCAGGTACCTTTCAGTCCACAGACAGGTGCTCTCCTGACTGAGCTATTGAGGCTTGCACATAAGGCTTCAAGATTTAATCTAATAGATTGGTGTTATTTGCATTTAAATAGCAATGTTAGGAATGAGCATAAAATAAAATCAAGTATAAATTTGGCATGCAGGCCATCAGCATGTTTACACAAATTGTATACATGTAAATCATGACCAGGCACAATCCAGGATATTAACATGTTAAAAAGCATGTTAAGCATGTCTTAAAGAACATTTTTATTTTTTGTCTAATCCTTAATTTGTTTTGTTTTCTCTGTTACTCAGAATAGAATTGTTTAGTTTTAGAGTCAATTATTTTTTTATTCTGATTAAGAATAAAAAAATTAAAATAATTTTTTCCAAAATTCCTAGCTGGATTTGAACCAGGTACCTTTCAGTCCACAGACAGATGCTCTCCTGACTGAGCTATTGAGGCTTGTACATAAGGCTTGATGATTTAATCAAATAGATTGGTGTTATTTCCATTTGAATAGCAATGTAAGGAGTGAGCATAAAATAAATCCCTGTCTTATTTTATTTTCACTGTTACTGTAAAAATATTATTTAATTTCTGTGTAAATTAATTCAAAACTATAATAAAAAATTAAATTATAAAAAAAATTAAAATAATAAAAAAAATACCTGGTGAGATTTGAACCTGTGCCCAGTGTATCTGCCAGTTAAGGGCAAGATGCTCTACTGACTGAGCTAAAGAGCCAACTGCATAAGGTCATCAACATTTAATGTCTTAAATGAAAATAGCACCAATGTAGACATTAGATGGTGCCACCTGCATTATCTAAAACTACAACAATACAATTTTATAACTGCATGTTTTGTGACTCATCCTGGTATGGTCATCCAAATTAATACCACAACTTTCTGGCTCATCTCTCACTTTTCTTAGATTCACTTTAACTTTTAACTGCTGTCTAAATTCAAAATTATGTGCTTCATTCATTTCCCCTTTTGGCCCTCTCCAAGTTCTTTGCCAATGAGCTTACCAATGAGTTTGATCCTTAATTTGTCAATGAGCTGCATTGAGACTTGCATATCTTTTATCATAGAAACTGGCATATCTTGGTCATAGAGTCTTGCATATCAATTAAACCAGGCACATATCATAGAGGCTTCTGTCATTTAAAAGCTCCACATCTGTGGAGTGGGCAGACACTTTGCCCATGATGTCTTTGTTCAGCCAATCATATGGTCGTCTTCTTATCAATCTAAATTCAGCCTGCTTTTCACTTGTTTCAGCTGACTGGATGGCTGTACAGCTGTCTTCCCCATAACTTCATTATGGTAGCTATATGCAAATGTGTTTGCACTAATTGCTCTTTAAAATCACTTGTTTCATTAATTTAATAAATAATTCAACTATGAACGGTTTATTCTCATCATAGTTATCATTTCATCCACCATTTTCCTAGCGAATAAAATATATTTATGTGTACTTGCCATCTCAACAGTGATAAATGTCAAAGAAGGAATAAACACTTGGATTCAACAACTATCTAGAACATAGAAAATCACAATGTAACAAAAACCAACAAGACAAGAAATACAATTTGTAGATCCAGATTTTGAGAAATTTGAGTGTAGATTTTCGAACTAGGTGTTCCAACACCTATATCCATCCCATCAAAACTTTCCACAAAATTCTGGCATCTTCACAGCATGCTGTACTGTATACTGGTAAAACTTCTGTATAGACTTTTATAATCTATTAATACAGTTTGATAACTGTATCTTAGGTTTTGGACTTATTGTCTGACATTGCTACTTGAAGTAGGAGCAGAGGTATCCATAACTGGATTGAAATACCTCCTTACTCTGCTCCATTATGAAACTGACACCATTAGCAACTAATGATTTAGCTATTACATCCTGGATTGGCTAAGTTTTTGTCACCTCTGGTCTATTGTCAGAAGGATCAGTATTAAGTGGCAACACCAGATTCTGATGAACCACCTTGCACTTTCCTGCTCCCCCCTTGACCTTGATTTTTATGATGAGTACATTTTCCCATGTTTTAATCACCTCATAGAAGGCGTTTATGATGGGTACATTTTCCCATGTTTTAATCACCTCATAGAAGGTGCTATCCCATCTGTCACTTATTTTGTGCTTGCCTGAGAATGCCATTCTTTTTAACAGAACTTTGTCACCCTCCTGTAGCTTTTGGCAATGCACTTTATGGTCATAGTACTTTTTGTTCCTTAACTGCTCCTTTTTGACAGTTTCATTGGCTGTTTTATAATCCCAGTCTAGTCTCCATCTGAGGTACATATTTGCTGCTTGTTGATGCTTTCAAGTCAGCCAGGCATGTACCAAAATCCGATCTATTGGTAGATGGGGCTTCCTGCCAAACATCAGGTAATACAGGCTAAAGTCGGTAACACTACTCTTTGTGCAGTTGTAAGCATGTACCAATGTGGGAACTTGCTCCCTCCAGGTACTTTTGGGCTTTT
>JBCAUI010525498.1:0-11631 GCA_038406195.1 Haplosyllis anthogorgicola | reverse complement strand
TAAAGTGGGATGACTGGATGGCTAGTTTTTCAGGTGGACGACCACATAGTCTTATCGAATTTCATTCGATAGACAAATACCATACAATTCATTCTCCCGTTTCAAACTCGCTCTCGTTGATGCAATAAGCGTATTTATTTATGAGTAAGCCAAATACAACAGACCCTAACCCTAACGATATTTTTAACCCTTAAGGCGTGTGCAGTTGCATTCTGACGCCACTTCTTTAGCGGTAGCCTCATTCGCTTAACATTACACCATTACGTAAGTGCGTTAAGGACGGTACGTTTAGGTTTAAGAAAACGCGCTGAGAATTTGTTTGTTTTTAAGATTTGCTGACGCAACTAAAGTAAATAATCAACTCAAAATGTATACCAAAATTAAATCGGTTGATTACACCGTTTTTGTCTATCTTCCTTCTATCTAAATATTAAATTGCAACAACATTGTTCTTTCCTTTTCTTACGTCTTCCACCATGTGCAATGGATCAATAGAACAAACTGGCGAAAGATCTGGTTGATATTCCTGTGTTCTGTCGGGAGTAAGTACCGCATCTAATGGTTTGTTAGTTCACTTCCCCTCTGCGAGGAAACACGAATAATCTCAGTGCGGAAAAACCGCCGCATATCAAAGGCAATTAGCTAACTGCTTCATATTACAAAGGAATATTCTGTGTCTGTGATGAGTATATTTACGGAAGAGTAATATCTGTGAGAAAGGTTTGATTAACACAATTCCTTTGATCCTGTTTTTACTAAACGTTCAAAGAATTATGTGATTGCCGGGATATTCGAACAGATTAAAGTTCTAAGTAAATACAATGAACAGTTATTATGGTATGTCTACTTTCCTAGTTGATGTTCTGGATTTGACACGCAATTTGTAAAATTGAAAAAGCCTAGCGAAGACAGTCCTGGTTCATTGGTTCGTTGAACTGGCTTTGAGTAGGATGAAGGTTACCCTGTTCGTAATAGAACAAAATAAATTTCTCACCGGTAAATGTGTCAACATGATTCAATTCGCGATACCTCCTTGTTCAAAACACGCAACATATCAGCCTCAACGGATCTTCCCTTCGGTTAAGCGCTGTCTGGGTTAATTTAGCTTGTATTGTTAGGGAGTAGACAGACACAAGTGGGCAGCTCTCTACATGTCTCTGATGAACCTGTGCTCCACTAGTGAACTCATTCAATTACCTGTAAAAGGAGACAGTACAAACTCCTGTGTCTTCAGCTGTTTGAAATGTATATTCTTGAATTATTCCACTATAATTTAGACTGCTAAGACCAAGCGGATAAACATATGTTAAACCAGCTAATTATATCTTACTTTTCCTCTAGTTAAATGTTTCTTTTAACTTTAATGTTACAAACTGTAAATCTAAAAGATGTGTTACACGCACTAATTAACTCCTGAACATTTAACGCAAAAATACCTGTAATTAATCCTTTTAATGTGAAATATTGTAGACACCTGATACCTTTTTACAAAGTGAACTGTATGACATGGTGCAAAGTGAACTGGATGACATGGTAAAATACACAGTGTATTTTACGTGCCCGTATGCTACGTGAAACACGTGTTACACGGGTGGCAATTAGGGACCAAATGACCCTTGTACAACGTAATTAAATTCTATCTTAATGAAACCTCTCTTTTTGCAGGGTTGTCGTTACTTTATTAGCGTCGCCCGAAATGGAAAAGTTGGTGCCTACGCAGTGCGAGCAAAGATTTTAGATTTGTGAAGAATTCCTAATGTTCTCCAGTTATAAAACCTGAGACACAATATCAAGTATTTCTACGACCTATTTTGCCGTAATTTTGTTGGTAAAGATTTGATATTCTATTTCCAATTAAAATTTTCAACAGACTACAATAGCAAAAAGTTGGCGCTAAACTTTATTAAAATTGGCGCCCATATGGGCACTGTGCGCCGTTTAATGATGATTTTGTCATAAATGAAGAAGTTAAATTAGATTTCAGTCCGAGATCCCTTTCACTGATAACATTTTACCTTTTCTTTTTCACAAACAAAATAACAAAGTTGTTTACTGCCTTAAGAGTGTGAGATTGCTAATACATAACCAGGAGTAAATCTTATCTCTCCTAAATTATGAATCCATTTGGAGACAAGCTCTTTCAATCTTTCTCAATTTTACAATCTTCTGTCTTATTTTTAATGAAAGTAATCCGTCTTTTCTCCAGGAGAAAATTGTAATAATTCAACAGAACACATTCGTGATGTCCACACAGAATATAATATAAATCCTGCATGGATATTTCACTTCAAAAATATTTGATGAATTATGGATATAACTACAGTTCTAACTTGTTGAATTATGGTTTGGAAAAGCCAAGAGAGATACTGGCAAGCATAGGTGACAAATAACAGTTGACATTTCAATACAAATATTCCAGGCACTTTTCGGTTCCCAGGTCGAAAAGTTATTGCACCAAGTTGATTAACCCATATTTCCTGTAACTGCAATATAAATTCTCTTCTCAATGAAAAGACCAACGACTTATTGAATTCTTCCACAGAGAATATATTGCATGATCTACCCTCTTGTGCCGGTTCTCTTGTGGAGAAAGTAATGGCATTTTCTCCGTACCGTACATACAAATCAGTACTCTTTAACTTCTCCCACATTTTACAATTTGGGGAGATTGATATGTGTCTTGACAGAGAGTAGACATTCGTTCCTTAGCTGAGATATTTATTCTATTGCTCGTTAGATCTATATGTTTTTATCAACACAATTTTTGTTGATGACTTCAAACTTTTGAAGGCAATTTCATGACGTGTTGAATGAATTTGGCGAGCAGTCAAGCAAACCATGTGGGATATAAACAAGACAGGGACAACACTGAGCGACGGCTTCTTCGCCAGCCAGTTCTAACTTTACATCTTGGTGCAGGTACAGAACAACCGCTCTGTTGATGTGATCCGCGTGTTAACAAAATGAATTCGTGAAATCATAAAACTTGGGTTATGTGTGATCAGTCATTGTGAAACTTAAAACTTCAATGAAGAGAAACTATCATCGCAAACATGATCAAGCATTAAATCCGATAATGGTCTCAATGCTGTTTTATGAATACATTATCACAGAAAAACGAACTCTTAAAAAATATTATTTCTTATTATTCTTTAGGAATGGTTCAAAAAACAATTTAAATCGGGCGGATTTATATTTCCTAACACGTTTGTAACTGAGACTGATTTAATTTAGTGCTTCACTAATTCGATTTTGCACATTTACAATTAAAATTTGCGGAAGAAAATATGTCGGATCATCTCTCTGAGGCAATCCATATCTTGGTTTTGACATAAACAATGTGTGACGCGAATGAGAGAGATGCAGAAAAAGTACTAATTAAATTAGACTTTATAAAGCGTACTTCGTGACTGGTAGGCAGCCTTCTTGACAGTTTATGACTGAAATAAAAACATATATATTAGACATGTAGCCTATGTTTGCTTTCGTCCGTTTTCCGCTCTTTTCCGCCACGGTTAATGGCTGATGGATTTGAGTGGATAACTATTTTAAGCACTGCAGCATTTACGCAGGAATATTTTGATATCTGCATACATCTTAAATACCTACACTGGTGTACAAATCATAACATGTTAAGAGCATTGCTCTCACCTCATGAAAATTTTGAGTGATAATGAAGTGAATTGCTCAATCTTGGCGGATAAGAACGGAAAGGAGCGGAAAAGCAATGAAAACATGCAAAAGCTACATGTCTAATGAATACGAACACACAACCGCAGTTTTAGTCTTTAATTATTGTTTTAAGATGACTGCACACTACAAAACTGATAGTTTGGATTTTTTTGTCTTCAGATGTCTTTTGTTCAAACGAGAGTTACTGGGGTATTTGTTAATATTTTGGAACACATTAACTGTCGCAAGTAGTAAATTTCAGATTGGTTTATGTCAGTGTTCTCCGGTTTCAAAGAAGAGGCTTGCTGATAGGTGGCATACTTGTATCAATTCATCAAATAGGTATAGTCGAAAGCATAAACACTCCACATGTGGACCTTCCAGTGTGATATAAATAATACACTAATGCATATACTTTCACACATTTTATCGTAAAAATTCGAGAATTCTATTTAACTGATGTTTAAGCATCGCCAAATGTTTCATGACAATATTATTTAACTGGTTTTATATTCTTCAAAACTAGACACTTTTATGGTTAAAATGGTAACGTATTATATTTAGTTCCAATAGTACCCGTATTACTTTCAGTGAAAACAAAGACACAATATCACCCTGTTATGAAACAAATGTCTGGGACGTCATCAAGCAACAAGTTGACTCGCAGACTCATTTGAAACTTGCCTAATACTTTGAATGACTACCTACGTGGTTGTAACACTCTCTTACCTAAGACCAATATAACGTAAACGAGCCTTGATGTCTGACGCGCAGGATATGGAAGGATATCTCAGTAAGATCCTGTGAACCACAGACAAAGCATAAGACTGAGGGAATTTACCACTGGCGCGTCATCCTGGGATACACGTCGAAACGTATGCAAATGTTACCGGTTAAATGTTGTGACCCATTTGCCGGCAATGGTTTTTGCACTTGCACACCAGATATTGGCTAAAAATCGGCCAGTATAGGTGTCTTGACTTCTCTGCCTTGGCAGACTGGTCTCCAAAGCCCACAATGTCATGTACACCACTGCACACACATTTTAGTTGGTCACACACAAAGACATTCTTTCTGTCAATTTGGAGTGAGTGCGTGAGTGCAGTCAAATAATTCCGTACTTTATTGTCATTAGATTAAAAAAAAACTTTTAGACAAATACCTCACAAATACATAACACATATTGATGAAACTGTAGACAAGGAGAAAGATGTTTCAAAATTTAAATATCATGAACCTCCCAAATACCTAGATGAAAATGATGAGGAAATCCAAAACTTAACCTTTTCACTGAACTGGTTTGTTCAGCTCCATTACCCACATGTAGAGAACGGTCTACTTGTGCCCACTCATTCGGTAACAACATGCTGTTACTGCTGTCCACTCACTTGGTAACAACACGCTGTTACTGCGGCCCACTCACTAGGTAACAACATGATGTCACTGCTGTCCACTCACTCAGTAACAACACACTGTTACTGCTGTCCACCCACTTGGTAACAACACGCTGTTACTGCTGTCCACTCACTTGGTAACAACATGCTGTTACTGCTGCCCACTCACTATGTAACAACATGATGTTACTGCTGTCCACTCACTCAGTAACAACATGCTGTTACTGCTGCCCACTCATTTGGTAACAACATGATGTTACTGCTGTCCACTTACTCAGTAACAACATGCTGTTACTGCTGTCCACTCACTTGGTAACAACATGCTGTTACTGCTGCCCACTCACTAGGTAACAACATGCTGTTACTGCTGTCCACTTACTCATTTACAATAACTACTTACAGCCTAATTAACTTGGACTCACTGTCCACTTGGCCAACTGATGGTACTCAGTAACCATGACAATGTTTCTATGCCATCTTTAAAAGTAGATTGGCAAATAAATTCACTTGATAGTTTAATGCACTAGACCATTTGACATTCACAAAAGGTGAAAAATTTTAGACTTCTCAATAACTGCTAAATTTTAGCTCCTAATCCATCTGTTTCGATAACTTTATACATTTATTTTCAAGTGAATGTGGCATACATTTAAACGTTATAAATTCAATACAAAGCACATATGAGTAAACACTTTTACTGTATTTGTTTCGAAAAGTTTGACTTACATATAACGTTTTAATAATGTTACCTAATAGGTATATCAACCGCCCGCGTATGCGGGAAGGTAATGTTTTCAGTCGTGTCTGTGTGTCTGTGTGTCCTGTCTGTCTGGGCTATAACTTTTAAAACACTTGACCTAGAAACTTCATTTTTGATATGGTGGTATATCTCCATAATATCTAGGTTAACTTTGAGTATCAAGGTCACTGGATCAAGTTCAAGGTCACAGCAATAAAAAATGTCAAAATTTTTGGTGTTGTCTGCTTATATGACATGTTATGATGCTTGAGACAAGTAAATGGGATCAAGGTCAAAATATAGGTCAAGGTCATTTGAAGGTCAAATTTCAAGATTTTTGTAATTTTTCTACATTTTAATAACTATTTGCATTTTAGTTACTATTTGCATTTTCATGACTATTTGCGAAGCGGGCCGTTCGGCCTTTGATTGGAAGGCATTCTTGTTCTTGTATGTATTTCTTTTGTAACTTTCACGCTTAGATCTTTATAAATGTCAATAAATGTCAAAGTTTTAACCTGTTTATCAGAATTAGTTTAGCTATACAATTATGATATATATTTTACACCTTTTAACCTCCAAGACAGGATGTATATTTTACGTAGCATTTCTTCAGAGGCATCTAGACGGCATTAAATGTATTTCATAACCAATATAAGATTTGTTTCATCAAAGGGCTTTATTATTTGAAACATTCCATTAGAGGATATTAAAAATGTACCAGAAAATCTTGACACTATGGTAACATTCCCATTTCATCACTTTTATTCTTTTCAAATCTGTTGCTTAGGAACCAGTTATTGCAACAGTTCACATCAACCCCTGGAAATATGTGGAGTGGAAATGAATTGCAAACAGTTTCAATTATAAAAATCAATTAGTGTTCGCATGATTGCAATTGAACCAGATTCAATTTGTTGATTCACTGAATTTCTTATAAATACTGCCTTTTAGCCATGCTGACACGAGAAGTGCCATTTCAAAATTAGTTAAAAAATGTCCGACCCTTTCGCTTGATCATGGAATTCTCAGCAGTTCGTGAAATAGATTTGAAATGCCATACTAAGAGTTTCAGCCTTCTCCCGGTTAATCAGGCTAGAATTGAGAACAATTTCACCCTCTGGTAAACCACAAAGTTTAACATAAAAGCTTTAAGATGTTCTTCAAGGCCCAGTCAGGAACAATCACATCAATAGGTAATCAGGAAGTGGTCTAGTCAGCCATTCTATTGGGAAATTAACTATAATTACTTCATATAATTGAATGCAAGACTGAGGCCATTCAATGCACACATTCATCTGGTGCTAACTTTATCGTATTCAGCAACACAATTAGATTTGAACAAAGGAAGATTGTTTTAGATGGTTTCCATCCCACACTAACCTTCAGCACTCATCACAAACAGCCTCATGGCTACAGTCACAGATGCAGCTAATTCGATCGTTTTGAGAGAATTTAATATTTGGCTGGACCTAGATCTATTTCATTGGGGCCACTGGTACCCTCTGTTTCGCACTTGGGCTGACTCTGGCTATGGGTTTCATAGCCAGGGTGGTGCGTACACTTACCGTACGGTATCTTGCGTGCTTTTATAAAAGTGAAACTTCTGGACATTGATTTCACTTTAATCTCTTGGAACCAAAAGTTGATTAACCCACATTTCCTCCAACCCAAAGATAAATTCTCCTCAGTGACATTGAATTCTTCCAGGCAAAGATATTACATGGTGTACTTTCTTGGTCGTTTCTCGTGCAATTTGTATACTGCTGGTTACAGGTCATATAAATCGGCCCAACGGTTAGTAATTAGTAAGAGGGAATGTAACTGTACACACTACACAGTAAGACAAATACAGCTTTACCGGACACAAGGCCGGAACGGAAATGCTTTACTCCAACCTTGGGCCTAAAATGTTCCTTTTACGCTTACTACAATTATGATACCAATTACTGCATTTTTTGCACAGTATGTCAAAACAAGAACGTAAAATACAAATGGAAAAGATTTAATGACTAGCGAATATTCATTTAGAAATTAAACTAAAAGCGTTCCATTGTTTGTAATTCAGGGTCTTAGATAAAAACTTTGCTTGAACAATTAAACAAGTTTAATCAGGCGGATTAAAATTTTCCAGCACGCCTGAAACTGAGTCTGATTTAATGAAATGCTTTACTAATTCAATTCCATAATTTCTAATTTAAAAATTGTACACAGCAAACAGGCTGGATTACCTGTTTAACGTCTGCAATATGCCGCGTGTGATGAATTGAACTTTCACGAGAGATGAATCAGTCATTCGTAAATGAAGAGGAATGCTTTTCAACATCTAATTAATTAAGTTATTTTTGTTTTGAAAAGTTTTAGTTTCAGCATTTAAAGTTTTTTTTTCTATTCTAACCAAACTATTTCACAATAAGTAAAGACACAGAAATCAGATCATCACTTGTTAAGATCTTAGATCTAGACCTAGTGCCGGGGATATTACAGGCTACGCATGTAAGCTCCGCCCCTAACACCCCCAGCTACCAGCCGCACTTAGATGGAGAGGGCATTAGAGCCCAGGAGACTGCAGAGGTAACACCTACTAAGTAGTACGTAGCAGGCTAGACAGCCAGTAACACGCAACCTAGGCTTAGCTACTTACTACACAAGTCTACATGATTGTCTCAATCAATTGGATAAAAAATAATAAAAACATAGAAAAAAATTTCCTTCGACAACATCAGAAGAGAAATAAAAGCAAAGGAACCAAACCATATGCTTGTAATGCTTTCCTTCGAATGTGTATTTGTAATGTACAGACTAGTAGGGACGGGACGAGTATACCGGGTACTCGCAACATCCGGTCAAAACGTTCATACTCACTATGTGGGATTATGACTCGCCACTCATCAAAATAGAAATAGTGACATTACATATTTTTACAAATAAATGGCACCATAGATACAGTTACTTCTGTAGGTAACTTATGATCAAAAGCATTATCTAACATGTAGTTTTTCCTAAAGAGACAATATTTCTAAAACATTTTCAAATCCTTCCTTTTACCTTTCTCATGAACTGTCCAATTTGGATGTCTTATTATATTTCAAAATAGTTGTTGCAATATACGAGTCATGAGGCGAGTATCTGGCTGCGAGTATCCGATGTGATATTTTCTGACTCGTCCTACCCCTACCTGAGACTAGAGAACAAAGTAATCGCATTTTAAATTAGTGTTGAATACTATGCGTAACCACACTATCTCTATTGAAAAATACACCACTGGCACAGTCGGAAAACGCAATATTTACCCCGCCATCTATTTAAGGGGATGTCATTTGTATTCGAAAGCACACAAAACAAACAAATTCCATGCAATAAACGGATGCATTATTCAAATGTAATGCAAAATATATGTGATTGAACAGTGTTCAATTTCTTCGTAGGTTTGTAAAGTAAAACAAATATCTTCAATTATTCATAACCACCGGAAGGCGCTTTATTTCCATACACATGAAAAATTGTGAAGCCGCTGAATCGGATTTTTAACATAAAGATTTAGCTGTCTCTAAACGTGCCAGGACCATCGTGCTAAATCTCTTAATAGACATGTAGCCTGTGTTTGCTTTCGTCCGTTTTCCGCTCTTTTCCACTCTTACGCCACGGATAATGGCTGATGGATTTGAGCAGATAACTATTTTGGGTACTGCAGCATTCACGCAAGAATATTTTGGTATCTGCATACATCTTAAAATACCTACACTGGTGTACAGACCATAACGCGTTAACAGCATTGTTCTCTCCTCATGAAAATTTTGAGTGATAATGAAGTGCATTGTTCAATCTTGGTTGATAATACCGGAATGCGATGGCTACATGTCTAATCTTTTCTAAGCCTCTCAGCTGACCAAGCTTAATAAATTGGAAGGCGCTGTATGAAAGTGGTTTGAGACGCAGAAATTGACACTTTTTTACTTTAAGAAAAACAAATCGAAACGTTTATTCTATAGACTGCCAACTGAACCATGGCAAACTCGTTCTAAGTTTCACCAAAGTGTAACAAGTTTAAAATTCACAATATAAAATCCAAAAGACCTCCTGGTTGGCAGCATGTAGTACTGAATTAAATATTACAAAGCAGATTTACTCCACTGAGATGTGCTAATATTTGAAACCCAGGCAAGTCTTGTTTCATTGCATAGAATAATGCCGTATTTTTACACATCCTGCATTAACATGGATCTGGCCACTTTCAGAATCACCGTTGACTTATTCGGAAAAGATTAATAACCAGAAAACTTTTAAAAAGCAGCAAATTTCACACTTTCTTTCGTAGCAAACTCAAGCATTCTAGAAAAAACTGTTTCGAGTTTCGTTCCAGTGATTTTAGTTTCCGACTCATATCGTAGAATTAATATCTGCAATATGAATGACCTGTAACAAGAACTAGTTAAGCATTGACATTTCCTTTTCACTGCCGCCTTATGCCTTTTCAAATTTACTTTACGAATATAAATAGAGCGATATTAGTTCTGTGCAAATAAAGACACATTTGCAGTGACAGGTCCTGATTTCCGATCCTGAAAAATATCAGCACAGGCGACTAATGTACATGAGCAGTGTCTGCATCACAGTATTTAGTAGTTAGAACTACCTGGGCATACTTTTTAATTTGGTGGCTTATATTCCAGCCATTCTTAAAAATCAAGAATCATAGTTTCCAAGCTCGAACATGAGCACTGATGTCACCACGTGTACATGTAAGCGGAGTGTGTGATGAGACTGGCGAGCGGACAAGAAGGTGGAAGAGCTGGGTTTCCCAGCGGGAAGGACTAGTTGTTAAAAAATAGAAAGTTGAGTCACCCTGCAGGGCAACATGGGGAAAGTGCTACGTCTGGTAAAGCTGCTACTATGCCCTTTTGCTGTCGTCTGCGGTTGCTAATATCTGCAATATCTGTAGCAACTGTTTAGCTGTAAGCAGTTAGCATCGGGTTATCAACCATTTCCGGAATTATTTGTTTTCTGGTTTCTTCATTTAAATAATTAAAATTTAGATTAATTATTCTGGAATAGAAATGCGAACAAACAAATCTAGTGTGAGGCTCCAGTGTTCACATATTAAATGTGTGCAAGAAAAAATTCAATAAAGATATGTTAGTTAAATGTTAAAGATATATTTATTGCAGAAACTTGCTAGCGCACGAACATTTACTGAATAGTCAATTTAGACTAACCATTAAAATTGGTAGGAAAAACCATGAGTATTGCAGGGGCGGATCCAGGATTTCCCGTTGGGGGGGAGGGGCGCCCGGCCCGTTGGGGGGGGGGCGCCACCTGTATTTTCGCCCAAAATGTAGCAGAAAGTGCATGAAAACGAAGAAAATTTGGGCCGTGGGGGGGGGGGGGCACGCGCCGGGGTGCCCCCCCTAGATCTGCCACTGTATTGGTATGGAACGCCCCCTGGGGAATGTACCTCGACGTTAAATTGGCTTTAGCTTTCCAGGTTTATCTGTAACATATTTGATCTGAAGCCAAAGTACAACCACAAAACACAACGCTGTTGCGTGTGTAGATTCATTATTTCCCCTCTGGTAAAAGGTAAAAATATTGTAATTAGGTCAGTGACCTTTGACCTAATTCCTGTGAAAACAGGTGCTGATCAATAGTGTACATATCACACCATTCAGCATTAGCCATTAACATTTGAACCAATTCCTTGTAAAGTGAAATCCGTCAATTATCGCCCTTTGCATTGGCGGATCTAGGGGGGGCGCGGGAGGCGCCCCCCCCCCCCTACAGGCCAAAATTTCTTCATTTTCATGCAGTTTTTGGAGATTTTTACGC
>JBCAUI010525487.1:0-11631 GCA_038406195.1 Haplosyllis anthogorgicola | reverse complement strand
ATTCAATTCCCTCATGTTATTTCAATACAAATTGTGAAGATGACCCGTTACTATCTATTTGAAATAAAAAGCCACTTTGCGACATAAGGATGACATCAGTTTGTTACAATGTTACATTCTGACAAAGGCTTTTCATTTGAACTTTGGCATATCTCAAACTGTTTGAGTTGCCCTTCAAGTTCAACAACTGGAGTATTCTGCATATGATTTTTTGGCCCCGTCTTCCAACATTATTCACAAAAGTGTTGAAATTTTAAACATATTTCACAGTTGAAAGTTTATCACACAAGCAGCCAATATTAACCACGGTCCACAGTTCACCACCAATTGGGACCGGTCCAAGCAATGGACGGTTAACGGTCCAGCTCGGTTAACCTTGACACCCCTAGTGCCCAACTCTGTGTGAAGTGCCATCAAAATGCATCCCCTGTGCTCTTACAAATCAGAACAGAAAGACACAATCCTTCATTCACTGTAAACATTCGTTACTGACTTTGATTTCTCTTTCAATGATCCTTTTAAATAACGTAACTTCACAGGCTCTTTGCGCTAATGATTTTAACTGAATGAAGTTAAGCAACATTTAATTAATGTTTAATGTGTACTAAATGTGTTGTACATGTGCTTGTATGAATGAGTATAGCCTAAACAAGAACATAGTATCCGTTTTGGAATAACAGTAAGTAACAGATTATATTACTTGTTGCCTGTAGGTAAATTATATTGGGGGAAATATTTTTTATTAATTTATCACAGTGTTGTAAGAACAACATAGCGCGACTAGTGTTTTCAGCCTTTGGAGCCCGGAAAGAACGTTTGCATATTATGTTATGCTCCTAGCTCCGGTCTGCAGAAAGTTATTTTTGCTGTTTACCTGTTACTGTTAGCATTTACAATTCACATTTTTGTCTCTTTTCAGAATAACATTGGGCATAAGTTGTTGGTGAAGCAAGGTTGGCAAGAAGGTCAGGGGCTGGGAAAACAGCTACAAGGTAGAACATTTATGACTTTTTTACCCATCAACATCCACGGCCCTTTCCAATACCTATCGCCCCCCCCCCCGGGCGGCAGTGGGTTGAGGGGTAACAAGTATCACCCCCTGCCTCTGTGCCTTACTCACCTCAGCATGTGTGTTAACATGTACACTGGCTTGGCCCTAGTAAATACCTTACATATTATCTGATAGCTAAGGACCTCTTTCGCAGATGAATTTATGCAGAAAAATACACATCCAATTCAGAATTGTGGGTTAATTTATGGAATTATTCATATACAAGTAACAGGGGAAGTTGCCTAAATTAGCAAACTTGGTCTGCAGAAGTAGGTCGCTTAGCTATCAATAGCAGAATTAGTCGAAGTAGTAACCTAAAAGATGTCCGTCACCAAGACTGTAATCAACCACTGGTAAGACTATTTTATTGTTCACCGCCACACAAAGCAAACAAACAAAAAGCAAGAAAAAGCCTTTCTTTCACTAGAAAGAAGCGTCTTATAAGCTGCAATATAAATATTTCATCCAAACGGAGTCCTCAAAAATATTTAGACGTACTGTCCTCTTTTGCATGCCGTGAAAGTACCCTTGATCATAATCGTGTGTGTTGCTGTATTTTAATATCATGTTTCAAGGTTTTCTATCTCAAGCACATTATTCTCTACATAGTTGGGAAAAGCTGTTGCACCTTCGTTCTCTTTCTAAAGTTTTAACATGTATTCTATCAGAACTTCTTGCATGATCTTTCTTCAAAGTTATTTGTACAGAAAACCGAATAACCGACACTTGTTCTTGTTTAGAAATAACACAAGATTTTTCAATAACTGTTGTTTATTTTATTGTTAATTACATTTTACCACATAGCCTGTTAAGAACTGTACGATACGCATGACTTTTCGTTGTAAAAGATTAAGACTTTTTAGGATAGATTTATTCCAAATTGTATTGTAGAATTTGACGTAGAATAATTTGGTATTTTAAATAGTAATGTTTATGATAAACATTTTGAAGAAGAAAAAACCAACAACATTCTTTCAAAATAAGAAACGCTTAAGTATTAGCAGACTAACTTCAAAATTGTATTTTATAGAGGCCAAGTATGTAAGTTCTTTTATTTTACTCAATCAGTATACATTATTCACTTTTAGTTAGTCCAGTTTAAAAAACGGAAAGGCAAAAACAAAATTAATATGGACGTGTTGCTAGGGAAATAAACTTAGCAACCATAACTCATTGTGGCCCCTGACAATGAGTGCATATGGTTGCCAATGACGACAGCTCATTTTCTTTGCTTATTGTTTTGTCCCAGATCCGGTCGCCATGGTAGCGCCTCGTAAACAGATCTCCCATAACAACCAGGTTCATTACTGTTGTCTTGTTATTATTACAAACTCTATGTTATGAAAAGGAAAAAAGATCAGATTATATTTACAAACTACAAAATAACCCTTTTCTTAATAAAAACTTAATTACTTATTTCTTTAAAATTATTTTAAGTTTCTGTTGGTGCTGCTTGCCTATTTCTATTACACACTAACCATGCATCCACATATTATAGTTTTGTTATTTTGATTTGTTGAACATAATTGTAAGTAGTATAATGAAAAAAATATGATGAAGTGCCCTTTTCGGCATTAAGCGCTCTGCAGTTTGCTTCTTAAAACATTGCCACGTAGTCTAAACTAGCAGTTCACAATCATCATGTTAATGTAGTACGAACATAATGCTGAATGCCTGTTTTTAGTTAATTCTTCATTGTACATTTGCTGTAATAAGATCACCGTAATAAGGAGGTCACATGTCATAAGAAAGGTACTCCATGGCAAGGGAATTCTATCGTCAACATTAAAAGGACTTAATGGGCATTAATTCTCTAGACCAATAACCTTTAAATTTAAGCCGGCCTTTGACTTTGACATTTGACCTACTTAAATTTGCTGGAATGACCTAATTCACTTGCTTGCTATCTGGACTCCATCCCCCTTGGTGGAATGTTTTGACATTTTGTAGAGCATTGGAATGGTTTATACACCCTATTTTGAAATGCACAAGATAGTATAAATGCTAGGTAGACTTTATGCTATGAATTGCATTTCAATATTACTTGCCATATAAGTATATGTACATTTACAAAACGTTTCATACATCTTATTTTTGTATTTAAATATGTCAGACATATAAAATAACTTGCAATACACTAACTGCTTCTCAGAGAGCATATATATCATTTTAATTTTTCATCTTTCGTCTACATTAAAGGTTTTAAATGACAATTGAATTGACAATTGAAATCAGTATGTGTTGTTGAGTAAAACATTTTTCTTTCAGGGAGTTTTACTATAAAATTGTTGGGTTGTCTTTGCTGCTTGTTTCTACTAGTATTTATTTGTGTTATTATGGTGAGCTGATATACATACAGTTGGCTTTCTAAAAAGAACAACAACAGTTTGTTGTGATAAATGTGTATTTTATAGAGAGTCTTGTGTTGTATTTGAAAGAAGACTTGTCGTTGGTCAAGTCTCGTGCGCCTTCATAAACTTGCGAACGTCCTCATTGGACAAAGCATCATGAGTATATTTTTATGGTGTTATGGGCAATTTAAACCAGTATATCATGGGTATTTATTTGATTACAAACTTGTTTACAGTTATAAGAAAAAATGTTGTGGATTTGTTGTTTGGTGAATTTTTAGCCACACGGCTTGTATGTATGAGGGTGTGGCCTAGTTGATATTTTTTCTTGTAATTGTAAATCGAGTTTGTTGTTGTGTGTTTCACCCTTCCATTTCTAATCTAGCGGTCCAGTGCAATAGAATAGATCTAACTAGAAATTATATTTAACGGACCATTTTCCTAATTAAAAGTAAAACTGTCCCGAGAGCAGAGCGAAACCTTAAAAATTTTAACAACCATTTTGATTAATTTTTCATCACTGTCAATTTACTTGCATGGGCATTGATGCATGCTTGAGAGTGTTTTACCAAACTATAGTGGTGTGTAGTATATACCTTAATGAAGACTTATTATCGATTAAGAACACAGGAACTGTAAAATAAAAATCCGTGTGTAGTTTAATTTTAATAGATCGGTAAAAGCTTAAATGTTTTGCATACAGCCCTTTTTAAACTTAAGCTTTATAACTAGGAAAGTGTTGTGTTTCTCCTGGTTCAGGGAATCTTAAAACGGCAAAACGTTCGGCTTTCGGGTTCAACGATTATGTACAGAAAATCTAATTAAACGTCACGTATTTGCGTAAAGCATTTTTTTTAGTACACATTCAAATAACTTATAAGTGACTAATATTGTAATGTTAAGTTTGCACGCTGAAATAGGCGATCACTCTGACCGTAGCGCAATTCCTAGTTTACATAGCTTTTGTGGAAGTCACTTGAACTTTACCAAAAATATTCATTTTTAGTTTTTTTTCTCGCTTGTTGATAACTCCCCGTGTACAAATGAGTTTTAGTTCGTTTTCAAGAATTACATAACCTCTCGATGTCTATTTTATTAATACAAATAGCACTTATTTCAAGAGATCTAGGAGGTTATTTGTATTTTTAACACATGGTCAGAACAGACATGTAATATCTCACAAACTGCTTGCTTGAATTGTATATTTCAACTAGCTGTTCGCCAAACGTTTGATATCCGCGGTTTTCATGGGATGAATGGTGAACTGAATTTTAAATTAACGAGTTCATACTTTGATACATTATATCTTGAATACATATGATTTGAGATAAATTTTTCACCCGATACCAATAGATAACTGTACACTTGGAATCTGGATTTCCGACATGTTTTATTTGTCTAAAATATAAACCCTAACTGTTAAGTAAAAAATTGCTTCAGGACAGTGAACAAGTAGTTGAAATATATATATATATATAAATGTTCGTTCCTGTGTGAGTCAGGAAACAATGTTTAAATTGTTACAGAGTTTTGGGTGTACTCTTGTGCTGTGGGGGAAGTTGAGTAAAAAGCATGAGTATGTAGTACTTTGGTGGTTAACCTCGGAGAAAAGGGTAAAAGAAAAGAGATCTGTAAAGAAATAACGAGGGAATTACCCATATAAAAGAGAGTTTTTTCGTAGCTGTAATAGTTAAATGGGCCTAAATATATTTCTATAAAAGGGTTATAATTTCGAAAGTTAATAAAGGGTTAGTTAGGTTTTTGTTATTTTATTTTATCGTTTCCATTGTAAGTATGGTCACTTCGTTTTGCGATGTAGGCAATAAATATGCAAAATAAAACCACGGTTAATTAATTTGCAAGGTAGTTGATCCAAAAACCACAATCCTTCCCCTGCTGTTTTCCGATTGAAAATTGGGAATTTTCACCAAGACCATTTTTAATTGGGAATTGCATAATCATTACTTGCCGAGTTTGACTCACTTGGCTAAATTTTAACATTGCTAATCTTTCTAACAACTTTGTAGTCTTGTTATTTTACGATTTTCATAAATCTGATGAAAAACTCGGTCGTTAAATGTTAACATTGTCTTTTGAAACGGACAATTTGACCATAAGAGTTTTGCCAGTAAAGACCAACTAAATATCAAACATGATCAATTGTTACAGAATTTTGACTCAAAATATCTGCAAATGCTTTTTAATTATGGTTTGTTCCTTTTTGACAGATCAAAGTTGACATTAAAGTATGTAAAATGTATGCTTTTTTTCTCACAGTAAAGTGTTGCTTTTGGTTGTATGTTCTTTTTTTTTTATATATATTTGGAGTTAAAGATGCCATCAATATGTAATAACGAGCATGACAAACAGTTAGTTAATGCAACCTAACATAACCAAAGAGTAGTTAGAATCATTTTGCAAGTTGTAGTTACGATTTCTCTTGCGATTTGCGGACTGTATTTTTGTGCGTCAGCAAGACTTGATCTTTGAAGACTCCTTCGAGAAAGCAGTTTTTCGAGCATTTTGACTTTCTGACGCACATAATGTGGGGCCGCAAATAGGGTTATTTCATACTTGGTAAAATCAAATTGAGTATTTATTATTTCGGGCTAAACAGGTAAGTATTGCCAAAACTGTAATAAAAAAATAAAGTGAAATGAATGAATAAATAAATATGAAAATTATTAGTTAAAATAAAACTGCGGAACGTGAAATTTTATAATACTACATTACGAGAAGTATGAAATATGTTTGAAATATTATTAAGATGCATGCCACTTACCTCCAGTACCTCGTGTTTTTGCTTAGAACTAAACAAGTATGCAACAATTGGGTGATTTCAACTGCACTGTAAATTGGTTACCTTTCAATCATCCTTCTTGTCCGTTGGAACTGGTGTTGGTTGTCTCCTCAAACATGTTAATTCACCTCGTTTACTCCAGTGTATAGAGGTGTGGTTTAATTTTGAAAGTTGTGGAGTACAGTAGTTTTAAGTTTAAATTTTAAACGAGTATTTCTGGATTAAGAAAGGCACATATTTTTAGCAAACTGAGATACGGTACCTTTTGACACCTTTTCACTGGAGTGAACGTTTATTCTGTCCAGTATATGTCCAGTATATCTGTAGTCTATCGTTTATAATCACAGTTGTTCATAAATCTACTTACAGACAATTGACTTAGATATTTCTTACATTCTATCCTTTAGAAAATGCCATTGTTAGAGTGTGTACCATAGTAGATCGTTTAAGATTCATATTGGGTATCACTTTATTTATCAGAGGATTTCTTTTGGTGACACTGGTATGAAAAAATAAAACACCGATTGTACAGAGAACAAAAAAAAACCTTACCACATGAATAACATGTGCCGCACTCTCAAAATGATAGAGAAGTAACTGGGAAGAGTAGAACGTTACAGATACTCCACTGTTGTATTTTCATATACCGTTTCGTTACAGGAATAGAAAGGGTCGTTATTATGTAAGTTACAGTTGAAAAAATGGTAAACGAATAAAAATAAAGACGAATGATTTTTTCCATTAGTTATTTATTTCATGATGCTTTGTCCCTTTATGAAAATAATAATAACACGAGGGTAAAAAGGTTCTGCATAAAAAGGCAAAACTTACTTGGTGTAAATGGGTTAGGCCGTCTTGAACGAATGAATTGTACTGTAAGCATTTCAGATACAGAGTAATGTATTATATTGGATATTGTATGGCTATTGAATGTGTTTGACGTATCTGATAATGTGTATTTTTAGAGCACGAAGTCTATATTTTGTAAAGAGTGTGTACATTTTTTTACATTAAAGCCTTAAGGTGATCCACTTCTATAACAAAATCAAAAAAGGGGATGCTCAATTATAGTTGATGAAGTCCCGAAATTTTATAAAACGTTGAGAACGTTGTTTCCTTCCTCTCCTGTCCTTCTTGTACGTCCATCCGCCAGACCTAAAACAAAGAACACTTTCTTGGTTCGCTGAAAATTCTTTTTTGTAAACCTCAAATATTGAGTACACCCTTATGACACAGTAACCTAACCTCAAATAGCTTGTATTGCTTTGTCTAACAATTTTTTATCACAAAATCGTAAAACCACCAATTGTAAAGGGCACACCGCGTGATAGAATGATTAGCTTTTTTTAAAAATAAAGTAAAAGGTTCATTAACTCTTCAAGTAGTGGAGGTGATGCATGCTCAGTTGCCATATTCACAGTTGATAAGTATTTTGATAAAAAAAAAATCCTTTGAAATCAGGATGAACTGTAATTTTAATATCCTCAGTAGGGTGTGTAATTAGTCATGTGACATCTCCCAGCCAATATATATTGTGCTTACTATTGCATCATGGGAAGCTTTCTTACAACCTAGTGTTTTTTTACACAGACAGTTGGGTGCATGGTTGGATCAAGATCTGGTCCGAAATTTTAATGTGCTAATTTTAAAGTTATTAAGATGTTGATCCAGCCATTCAGGTTAAAATTTCTTCGTGAGAGTGTAGAATGTATCGTTTATTTCACCAATCAAGATGACCTGCTGAAAATTAACTTTTCAAATAATAAAGTAAGAATATGATGTATTGATATAGTTAAAACACTACTTAAGAACATAATAATTGTTAATGATTAAAGGTAAACTTTAAAATACTTAACATTTAATGACAGACAATTGGTCATCTTGATGTTTTAGTTGATTTTAGTGTGTAAGTGTATGTGTTTGTGGTCAGCTATCTCCTTTCTTACAATATACATGTTTTCTTCACATAAACCGACTGGCTTTTTCGCTTTCTTACCCAGGTGTAAGCTTCAATTCACATATCAACTAGCATTATCGGGGTATTGAGCATATATAATAAACAGCTATTGTTCTTTCTCGTGGCCGAGCATCTTGCAAGGCCAAAATGGGGGGGGGGGGGGGGGAACAATGTAAAACAAGAGTGCCCCTTTCTGTGTAAATTGGAAAACGGGAAAGCAAACGTAGAAGTTAAGTTGTGATAAGGTTTTATCAATAACAGATTTCTCTTATTGAAACTGCAGATATTTGAAACATCGCTTGGAGTTGCATTCGTAATGGTAAAAAAAATATAAGGCGTTCTTAGTTTGCCTTAATCTTTTATATACATTTGCTATGGTGTTGCCAAACAGAATTATTTAAAAAATTGACCAACTACTGTGTATATATAATGGTTAATTTTGCAGTAAAATACACGGAAAAAATCCTGAAAAAAAAAGAGTACATAGCAAATAATTCCGTATTGTAATGGTCCGTTTATTCCTTTGGAAACGACAAAATTTGTGTGTACACACTTTCGTGTTAAGTAGGCTCATTAAAAAGTCAATCATAATGACACACTTTTTGCAACCATACATATAGTAGTATTAATACGTGTATGTTGCCAAAGCGTTTATATATTTTAAGTGTACTGTCCTATTAGATTTTGGGGATTTGTGAAAATCTCTTCCCTGTAGTGTTGTTTGTTAGTGCATCATGGCTTTATTTTTGTTTTCACCCGACATGTTAATGTTAACTGTGTATTCAGTACTAACAGCATATCCCCCTTCACTCGTTGCTTATCCGTCCAGTTTTGCACCATTTAGTATTACAATATACGTTTTGAAGGAAACAAATGAGACAATTGTACACACATTATTATAGAAACATTGGCTGGAAAATCAAACTGCATTTTTCTTTGGTGCTTTTTGCCTTATGAAAAATCCCAGATTGCTGGATAATAAACGTGTACCTAGTAACGAAGAATACGCTCAAAATTTTCAGAAATAAGTTTGATTTTGAGTCCAAATTGTTATCATTTAATTTCTAGTGGTGCTTTAAACTTAACAGTTAAGACCAGCCTGCCGCACACTGTGTGGAGATATAAACACAAACCCTCCTGACGGAATAATAAACGAAAATTGCCGAGTATTGAAACATGACTGATTTTGTATGTTTGGCGAACGTTTTACACTTAGTTCTCAAAAATTATCCATGCAAAGAAGATTTCAATCATAACGCGCAATTTTTAAGCATAGTCCCGTTTGGGAAATGGAGTTTGTGTTTTTTGGCTTTGTCGGCTGATCTTTCCTAGTTTAATCTTTCTTCCTTTTGGCTGCGGTTTAGATTTACATTTAATGTTTCCTTATACAGTCGTCTTTGTTTTAACTGTGGTTCACAATGTGAGGGGATTAACCAGGTGGTTGAGGGTGATAAAACAACACAAAAAGAGCATTGCTGGCTATGTTGCATTCAGGGTTGGGTTGGGGTGTATTTTTGTGCTATTTTTGTAACATCTGAATGGTGAGTGTGCGCCAAATGCGTGTGTACTGTTGATAGTATTTTCTTTTTACGACACGAACGTTGCTCAGAACGGCCGCTGCTGGTTATAGAATTATCATTAACACCATCTTCAGCGAAGGTTTTGCGTTTCCATTTCCTCAATAACTTCAAGTGTTCTCACACTCAAGGCCGCCATCAGGTTTATGAAAGAAACATAATACCACTCATTGCTCATAATTGCGGATACAATTGTTTGATCAACTACGGCCACTGGGTACAGATTCATGGTTATTGGGGGAAAACGTTTCGAAAACGAAAATCCTTGTGTTTCTTGAAGGTGTGTGTTTGGGCGCTGGCGTAGGCCTCTCGGCTCGGGTTCTAATTCTCGTTCTATGTCTTGTAGGTCGGACGGAGCCGATCCCCATCGTCGTCAAGGAGGAACTTATGGGATTTGGCCGTTTGCAAATGGAGGTAAATATACGTAACCGAACTAAGACATCCAGTGCGCCACGCCCGTAATGGAAAGTGCGATTTTAAATGGATTGGTTATGAATCAAGTGAAGTGATGGCTTACCATTTTTTATTTTTAATTAAAAAACAAACAACTTTTTTAAACGTTCGAATGAGGTAAGTATGAAATATTACATTAGTTGAAACTTCCTTCCACTTATGAAATTACCAACTCAACAGTGACGTAAACCAAAACTCTGAATCTGACTTAGTTTTCAAATAAATGGCATTTTTACATTTTTGGGAATCTTTTCAAATGTCAGTGAATGTTCTCAGTGCACCCGACCAGGGATTGATGTCCATCTGCATTACAACACAAAACGGATCAGTGTTATCCTGTAAGAGAGTACAGGGCCACTATGGTGGGACTACAATCAGGAGTCCCACCATAGTGAGCCCTAATTAAAAATGTTGCTCCATAGTTTTTTGGGATCACTATGGAGTAAAAAAGCAGGTGTTTTACTCCATAGTGATCCCAAAATTTGCACATGTAATTACCATTTTGTGAAAACATGTCTCTTTGTTACAAAATAAAACCATAATGACTAATGACACATAGTTTACTCCATAGTGATCCCAAAATTTTCATATTTTATGAGTTACCTTATAAAAAGAAAAAAACAGACCTGCTATGACTCATACAATATCAATTACCTGGATTAGTAAATTAATACAAAGCTTCATTTTTACCAAGAATGGGTGAGATTAAATATCCTGAATATTTGAATACTGAGGAGAAATGGAACGAATGGGTTCAACAAGCCACATTGGCAAATTATGAAAAATTGTACATCAAACTACTGGATACTGGTCGATGTTGATCAGATGGATGTTATTAGAATCATGAAGAAATACGAGAAAGATTTGTTTTAAATTGCCATGGAAATGAAAATATCTACACTGTTGGGAGCTGTTGAAGCAATCATTCGTTATATGACTGTCAAAAGTCAAGAATGTAAGGTATCAGAAGAAGAAGAAGCATATAAAGAAGCATGCAAGGTGCTTAAAGAAGAAGAAGACAAAGACAATGTAAAACTGCAGTACTTTATTGACTCAACCATAATAGAGGAAAGCAGACTTTACCTTATGCCAAACACATCCTTCCTCTTCAAACTCCCACCATAAAATGACATTTAAAATATGTGACATCAAAAGTTAAACACATTTTCATTGGATGATACAAATCTCATATGGTATTGGTTGAAACATGTAAATACATTTATGGTGTAGAATTCTATTGGTCAACACAGCAGCTTTGTCTTCTATATAAACTGTAAGTATCTACAGCTTTTTAACACACAAAATATTTTTAAAAAAAAGGATTCTCTAGGTGAAAAACAACAACAGATAGAACTAAGTTCTTTGGAAAATAACTCTGCAAGACGTACAAGTATATTTGGTTCAAATCAAACCAACCCTTTAGGATTTGGATCTCCTCCATC
>JBCAUI010525476.1:0-11632 GCA_038406195.1 Haplosyllis anthogorgicola | reverse complement strand
AAATACATTTGTATTGAATTTTCTTATGAAAATAATCAGGTTAGTTAAAACCTGAAAATCCCTATTTTCAGGTCCTGATTGACATGAAAACATGCAAAAACCATGTTTCAGGTCACGTCATGCACCACGTTACCTGAAGCTAAACCTCCCTAATATTTTAAGCCACCCCCAAAACTCTAACAATGCTACAGTTGTTGAGTTGATATCAGTTAAGGGAGGGTAACACGAAGTCCAAAATGGAGGAATTTAGTGCCCCCCCAAAAAATAGACTCTGATCCAACAAAATATAACAAGAAATGTATCAACTATTACCCGCAAGTTTCTCCAAGAACTCTAAGCAGTAGCTACGAGTACATGACGGTAGTTTTGGTTGTTTGAAATCTTCATAGCAGAAGGCATATTCTGCCACACTGACGATATCTTTGTTGGTAGCCATCAAGGAGCAATGATGTGAAATGCTTTAATTTCTATTTCCACCAATTTAATTCTGATACTCCTTTTTTGTACTAATTATATACAGTACTGACTGGGGATATATATAACAAGAACGTGACATGATGGAACTGAATCGTTGTATATATTTTTTGTGATATATTAAGTACAGTCGAACTCCTGTTGCAAGGACACAGTGAATTTTCGGCTCAACTTTCCCTGAATGGCATGGTGTCCTTGCAATAGGGGTCTGGTGTTGCATTTTGTGCAAAAATCACTGATAAAAATGATTCCATAGATGTACTATTTTAAGCACAACTGTATGCTATAGTCGACTTTGGTTTTACCAAATTTTCTGCTTGTAATGGCCATAATATGTTTAGATCCTTAGCTTATGTTTTGAAAATCTTGAGTCAAACAAAAATATGCAATATTAAGTTGAAAGAGGTGTCCGAGAAACTACAGTAGAATTTTTAAAAATTAAAGTGCTATTGAACGTTGATTACCCCGCAACAATTGAATTCCATGCTCAGCTCATTCAATTCAATTGCGGCGGGTAGCTAAAGTTTTGGTAGTAATTTCAGACATAAATATTCTAACGCCTTACACAAAAGGTCAAAAATCTAAGACCACGACTTGATGGTATGGAATCATTGGAAAAATTTTCTGTTATGGCGTGAACTTCTCAATGTGTATCTTTACTAGCAGGTGCAGCTCGCGAAATTCCAATCATATTATAAACGGAGAGAACAAAAGGGAGAACGCAAGAATATCCCGCTGTGCTTTTGACGCGCTATCGTCCCAAAATTTTAAGAATTTCACCCTCTGTGTCTGCAGCTTGAGGCCTGAGGTGCTCCCTGCATCTGGTTAAATGCCCTGCTAATGGACAACGTCAGAATTCACAGTAAAATATAGATTGAACATCTGCGGACAATAAATACGTGCAAAAAGAATGCCTTTCAGTCGAAGGCCCACCGCCCACTTTGCAAATAGTCAATAATAGTCATTGACCTTCAAATGACCTTGACCTTACTTTTGAATCTTGACCTTGTCTCTGACATTGACCTCATTTGCATGTCATAAACATTAAAATGTATGACATTGGCAAATAACTGTAAAAATTGTGTTTTTTATTGCTGTGATCTTGAACTTGACCAGATGACCTTGGCACTCAAACTTGACCTAGATATTGTAAAGATGTACCTCCGTACCAAAAATGAAGTTTCTAGGTCAAGCGGTTCAAAAGTTATAACCTGAACAGACAGACACACACACACAGACAGACACGACTGAAAACATTACCTTCCCGCATACGCGGGCGGTAAATACTATGTATTGAATTCAAGAGAAATGAATATTTAATACAAGTCCACTAAATATCAAGGAGAAAACATCTCTCTTGACCTACGAAAGTTATTATTGTGATAGAAATAACATTAAATAAAGTCCAATTAGTAGTTTTTTACCTGATCCCTCTCAATAAAAGTTCCAAGCAATTTAAAAATAAATTCAACAGGAAGATAGGTGACTTTTCATTGTCTCAGAATAACAGTGTCATTACAGTAGTCAAGAACGTTAATAGTCTGGTGTTGTAATTAAGGACAGGTTCAAGGTAGTTCCCCACATTCCTTTAATTTTGAGGTTCATACATTTGACATTATAATGTTAAAAATTCTACTCATTATTATGAGAATTTTTTCCACTTAATACAGTTAAATGAGTTTCCAATTCTTATGAACGTAGCTGAAACTATTAACTTGTTTAAATATTTGGTGGACAGAGGTAAATTTTATGTGGCTACTGGTACCCTCTGTTTCAGACATGGGTCGAATCTGTACTAGAACGGATAGAATTTATCCCATGAAGTATGCCTTGTACTACCTGGTAAAGCAACAAACTGCTTTGTTATTGCGTCTTCAGACAATACAAGAAGTATCCGCTTAATAGACATGTAGCCCATGTTTGCTTTCATCCCTTTAGCGTTCTTTTCCGCTGCGGAAAATGTCTGATTGATCTGGGTGGATAACAATTTTGCATACTGTGGCCTTCACGCTGGGATATTTTAGTATCTGCATGCATCTTGAATACAAACACAGATATGTGAATGACAACACACTTACACCATCGCTCTTGCATGAGGAAAATTTTGTGTGACAACAAAGTGAATTGCTTGATCTTGACCAGTAAGAACGGAAAAAAGCGCATGTGCGACGAAGGTTAACAAAGGATACACACTAAATGAGGGTATGGATAATAAAAACGTTTTCTGACATAAACAGCGTTGTCATGCATGAATGACCTGCCATAGACCTAGCCTAGAGGTCAGCATTATCGACACATGTCAATAACAGCTTAGAAACTGCTGCCATCTTCCAGGCCGCTGGACGGCCTGTTTACATGGAATGGGAAATTGCATGTGCTTGATATTTCCACACAGGTGCATCAGTCTAGTCAAAAAGTTAACTGTTTCAGACAAATTAACAGGTATCTAACTGTTGTGCACCATTTACAGAATGGCTAGTCAGAAGAACGTAAGGTCGAGAGGAGACTACCATAGACCCGATGTTAAATCTATTTTGAATGACAAATATCTGATCAAATATGTAATATCAAGACTAAAAATAGCGGGATTGTTTTCCTTTCAATTGTGGAATATATCCATGGTATTTTTATCCTGATATTACTTTATTTCAAATATTGCAAAACTTAAGAAAATTAAAAAAATATTGAGACTTCAAGGTCGCACTCACTTTTGATTAAAGAATGTGACCGTGAACCTTTACACGGATGGTATCCGGAAGGTGTCACTGCCTTCCAAAAGTGATACACCCACATGTTAAGTCAATGAGCCTTTTCAATCTCAAATTTAGATCATTTGATCAAAGTAAAACAGGTACATGACATTTGAACAGATTACTTTACATCAAAAGAGCCGAGTCATCATAACAAAAAATAAAAATGTTTGAAAACCTTTATTTTATTCATTGATTTATAATCACATTTATATCATATATATATGTGTGTGTAAATATTTACATCAATATAAAAATTAAAAATTAAAAAAATATCTATGGTAGTTTAATCACAACTTTTACAGAAAGGCCTAAAATAATGGGAGTAGTAATTTTGTGCACAGACTAAAATTTAATAAAATATACACCTAAGATGAATAAATGTAATTCAATCAGTAAACCATTCCATTACATAGAATATGAGATACAGTTTTATGGCAATTATCTCTTGTTATAACATACTGAATTCATACTTTTATCAAATGAATGCTGTTAAATTTTGCTGAGAAGAAAATGTCAGTGTAGTTGTGTCTCACTTAAAGTATGCTTTTTAAGATTTTCTATAAGATGCCCTTTTTCATTTTTTAGTTTGCATACATGTTCAGAAAGCTAACTCTTAATAATTATTACCTCATTCAAGTTTAAACAATACTATTTATTTATGAACAAAATATCGTCAAAATAAGGTTCAAGTCAACAGTACCACTTTTCTGCATTTACATTTTCTCTTCAAATCGTTTCCATTTTCTGATCACAATATTCATTACACATATGAAATACATATTCAAAATTAATGTTAAAAATGGAGCAATCCAAGCTGTCACAAAACTTTTCTTGAATATATCAGATTTTAAGGGATGTTCCATGATTGAAAATTTTCATGGAAAACGCTCTCCATTGACTCCATTGTAAAATTTGTGTCAGTATCTGTTTATCTGCACAATTTCGGGCAGAATATCCTCACGGATTACACACGTACTCAAAAGCGTTTTATTAAACAAATTGTGTCGTAAACATTTACACCATCCACATCCTGTTATGGGTAGTGTTACCATGTAAGGAATTCCCGAAGTCTTGACAACAGAGGTTTTTCCTAATTTATGCCCTGCCTAATCTGCCTAATTAAGGCTAATTTCTTTTCCTATTTCTAGTTACTTATGTAATTTTTGAATATTTCACTTTGACTAAAAATAGTAAATATACTATTGATTGATATTTGCTGATATAAAAAATATCAATAATTTGTTATCAAAATTTTGAAATACACAAAACTAGTTAGATTTCAAGAAATAGTTTATTATCAATATTACGGCCATTAATTTACCTAAGTTAGGCAGGGAAAATAATTAGGAAAAACCTTGAACATATGTCATCTGGTCGAATCTAAACCCAGTAAAATGCATAGTAAAATAGCTAATATTGGTGATTTATAAAATATTCGTTTTAGTTATGGACTTAGTTCCTCTTTTCGGCATTAATAATATTTATTTTACAAGGAACAGTATAAGTTTGCCAGCCTAACTCGACAAAATAAATTCTTTAAGACCTTTAATTATTCCAAGAGATAAAAGGTTTAATTTAGTCGTTTTTGCCTTCGAAACATAAGACATTCTCTATTTATTGTACAACAAATTCATCCATAATTTTTAGCACTTTGCCATCACAATCATAGTTGTATTTTTTTGAGAGATTTTGATCCTTTCTGTTTCCCGCGAGTAGCTCACGACCAGGCCTTGTGATTTTAGTTGTCCATTCCAGTAAGTAGTGTGCGGTGTGTTTGTCAATTTTTGTTTTATTTTGCCCTCGGGGCTCACAACAATTATTCTGCTACTACAATTTTCAATAATGTACAGATTGCCCAGACCATCATGGCACACACCGCAAAGTTGTATCTTCTTTCCAGCAAAATTTCCTTCAATCTTCAACATCACTTCGCCAGTTTTGTAATCAACAATGTGTATAGTATTGTCACGCTTTTGGTTCACAACCACTAATTGTTTTCCTTCATAGCCCTACTTTGCATCTCCCACAAGATCGTTTTTTTGAGTATCAATTGTTTCATCAGTTACTTCCAAACGTACTGCTGGTCCCAATTTTACCTTCACCTGCACAATGTTTCGAGGGTTATCTTGTTTACTGTACATTGCAATCGAGTCTGTACCAATGAGGGTAACATGGCTACAAATAAACTTGACATCACATCTATCTGAGATTTTACGCAACTCAACACATTTTTCTTTTGTAGCAATAAAATATTCAATGCCAGTCCGAACACAGAATAGTCCCTTTATGCGACACTTTTCGTCTTCTGCTTTACCCATCATTGTGGCCATAGACAATTACCTTCTGAATTTATACATTTCAACCAATGTTCATCCCCTTCCACTAAGTATAATTATACCATCTTTATTAACACACATCTTTGTGAAGGCCCACTTATCTAACCCTGTATTTATGGCCTTCTCAATCTTTGATTGTGGCACCAAATAATCGTTGGGTTGGCATATTTTATCTTGGAATTCAACAAGGAAAGGTTCAATGTAGAGTTTCCCACATTCCCCAAATGTCAATTGTGATGATAAATCAGGCTTTTTGTAACGTAGCGTATTGGCTTCAATGTCATATGAGTTGAAGATAAACGCATTTTTCTTTATTTCAAGGAAATCCTGATCAACAGTAGCCTTGCTAGGAATCATGTCGTCACATGATACACTTGCTATTGATCTGTCTATGTCAATATGCAATCTATCGAATTGTAATTTAGAACGTAAAGTTTCTGCTCTCGTTTTGTTTAGTCTATTTAGGTTTTCTTTTTGATTTTGCAGCAGTTCAGTTTTTTGTCTTTCAGTTTCTGACTGAATCATCTCATGTAGTTTCTTAACTTTCCTATGTAGTTCCTCTCTAGCGTCATCAATTGCATTAAGTTTCTCAGATGTAGATTTGTTCACTCTTATCAACAGCTTCATTCAATTTATCCAGATAAGCACCAAATATGAGACTTAGTTCTCTCACATTTTCTTTGATTCTTGACATTTCAGCCTTGAATGAATCAATTTTAGTTTCAAGCTCTACTACATGATGTCCTTTATGTTGAAGAGTTTTCTTCATCTTGAGTAAATCTTCAACATATCGGTTATCGGTAAACCCCCTGACTCCTCTTTCTGGAACGTCAATTTGCTTTCTGCATTCCGGACAAGTGACTTTCTTGTTGTAACCTGAAGGATGATCAATATATATTAATTAATATATGTCAACACGCAGCAAATATATAAAGTAAAATGTCCAGATTTACGAGTTAAAGGTAAGGAGCCCTGCGGTGCAGTGGGTAGCGTGCAGCGCTCCTGTGCAGGCGGCCCGGGCTCTAGTCCTGGACAAGGAAGAGATGCTGGGTAGTGTCTCAGTAAATCACAGTCTCACAATACCAAGGCGTAAAATTGGTACCTGGCAAAAGTGGAGAGGGCACAGATATATGCTATTCTGCGTGGGAATGTGAGCTAATATGTCTCATCACTTCAGGGTGATGGCTCACACCAAGTATCAAAGGATCAGACTTCGGTTAGAGTTACAACCAGGGCACTGCAGTCTTAGGTCTAAAGACTGCAGTTGGAGTTAACACCAGAGGCACTGCAGGCTTCCCACCTTTGCCTGCACCTGCAAGTCATGTGATAGTCTAGAGACTATCCTATTGGTTTATTAGACTTATGCATTAGCATCAATAGCATCATTAGTAGCCACCTTTAATTATTCAGTTCAACTTGCACCTTTGATGAGACTACATGTAATTTTGTATCAGAGTTAATAAACTACATACGAAGTCTAAAGACTATCGTTCTAGTCTTTTTACACCAAGGTTGGGTGAAGTTCTCCTGTCAGAGGTTGTAAACCGCCTCAGAAAATTCAAAGAATTGTTAAGAGCGGAATATGAAGTTCATACACTTTAACTTTTAATTTAACAGTTAATGGAGAGCAAGAACTGCTGGGAAGCAAGTTTGACTGCTGCCGGTAGAAATGCCAGGAAAATTTCCATGAATCAGCCCCTCACAAAACCAAGGGCTAAAACTGGTAGCAGAGTTGGGTGAGTTCCTGTAAAATGGCCTGAAGGTGTAAACCACAGTAACAAACATCAAGGTGGTGTATAAATATGAAAAACACTTTCACGCGTTACTTTAATGTTGCTCAAACTCTCATATTTTAAAATAGTTTGGTAAAATGTAAAAAAAAATGTAAAAAAAAAACAAAAACAAAAAACAAATTCCAAAAGCCATTAACCTTCTTGATGAAAAATATGTGACTTGCAGTCAGAAATTTAGGAATGCACAGAAACAGAAGAATGCTGCGCTACTGCTGCAAATAAAAGCTCAGCGCGAAGGCGCGAAGTTCTCTAATTTTTCGTCCTCTGGAACAAACTGCGCACATTTACATAAATTTACTAGGGTCTAGATATTTAACCGATTGTCAATTTTAATCGATTAAACAATTCGATCGAAGATATATGAAAGCCGAAAACATTTATCAGCTGGCTAAATGATCTTCATTTTGTCTCAATGTAAATGCATCAGATATAGATGTACGTTTTTGCCATCTATTAATTGTTTCACCCTAATCAATTCAATTGTCTCAATCTGCCTTATATACTTTTATACACATACATGTTGTCTATGGAGACCCTTAAAGAGCACATTGTGCTTTTCGTGTGAACAGAAAATGATCATAATTTAGCCAGCTGTCGATTAAAATCATAGTATCATTGTTTACGATTAATTGCTAAATGTAGTACTCGTAACTAAATTGTACATTTATCATGACTAAGATTTTTATGCCATACAGAGTTCATCACTTAATCCTTGATCTCCGCGAATACTTTTACAATGGACAACATAATTTATAATTCTGTTAAAGCTATTAATCGATTGTAAAAGATTAAATAGTTTCGGTAAAATTCGATTGAAAATCGACTTGGATCCTTCAAAATTACATAAAACTCTCTTTCGTACCTTCAAGTTTCTCTAAGCAATCCAGGCAGTAGCTGTGACTACATGGCAGTAACTTCGGTTGTTTAAAATCTTCGCAGCAAATTGGGCATTCTGTAATACTCACTCTGGGTAAATTGCTCGCCATTGTAAGATAATAAGTGTACTTTCGTTGTTTCCATGGAGAAAGTACGAATTGAGTATGTCTATTTAATACATGGGTCACTTTTTATTGATGTTCAATGAAATGTGCTGATTATGCACTTAAGATATTAATATCGTGCGTGTTACATATTTAAATGGAATAATAAATTGAACGATTGCTATTGAATTATTGAAAAATAATGAGCTGATAGCAAAGAAATACAATGGCTCATGACTAGGGTTTGTATCTTTACTTCGGACAGCCGACTAGTAGGCTTGAAAATGTGAAAATACAGTGTCCGGATGAGTTCAATTTTTAGCCCTGGTCTGCGGCAACATTTGAGAAATGTGAAAACCCATCAAACCGTGAGCTGAGCCCTACACATAAATTCAATCTGTGAATTACTGCTTACACATACAATAATCTGTAAGGTAATCCCTAAATGTGTTTACATTGTTGTTAATCTAATTTGAATCTTAATTTCAAGGAAATATGCTAATTAGATCTATTACTTTTTGAAATTAAGTAGATTAACTGAATAGATTATGCATTGACATTAGTTCAGATAAACAGCTGATTAATAATCATTTGAACGATAACTATTCGGCTAATAAAATAAATAGAAGATGCAAGCCCTACTCATGACATGAAAATAGACCTGTATCTCTCTCCCCATCTCTGTCTCGTGCTATGATTGTAGAATGAAAAACATAAATATTTAACCAACTGTATGTATATTGTCATAAAATTGTGATAATCAAAATTTAAAATTCATGATAGTAGAGCATATCTGTTTTCAAAACAAGAATCATATTTTTACCGGAATCCAAAGTTAAAACGCTAACAAGTAATATTTTCGGAATGTATCTCTTTGCAAAATTGAAAATCGCAAATATGACACTCTCAAAGAAGTCTATTTGTTTATAGTATTTGATGAAAATTACTTTCCAAAATCTCCTCATTGCACGGTTTCTCAGTTCTCTGATGTTTCATACGTCTCCGAGTGATATTGCACTTTCATGCTGATTTTTTTCCTTGAGGCCACAGAGTTTAAGGAATTTAATATACAGTACATTTTCTTTTACATTGCTTTGTAGATATTCAGTGCAATTTAAAATATTTTTCCTGAGCATCAGACTATTAAAATACTAGGTAGAAAAAACGTATCAGCGAAACAGAAATAATCACTTCATTTTTAAAAGTGTCTTTAAGTCAGCAATGGCATCAGATTGTGTTCAACACAGAGGTAAGTGGGTCAGTCACGCTACAATATACCTTAGTCATAAATTCATAAATAAATAAATAAATAAATAAATAAATAAATAAATATGAAGAAAACAAGAAAACTAAATGATGCACATCGCAGTGACTTCAGGACACAGAATTTGTACCAGTTTCGAAACGTCCAGAACCAAAGAGAGGACATAAGAATTTTACGCTGAGGTGAGGAACCTGTATGACATATTTTACTAATACTGTCATAACTATCTAGTTTTTATCATATTCACCTCAAAGTCTGTAAATCAATAAAATCATGATTTAATCATGATAGATTTGGGCTCCTTGATTTCAGAAACTACTATATACAAAACATACACCAACTGGATGTACAAACATTTGAGCTAGAATAGGCTTGACATAGAAAGATGCTCACTTTCAAGGTGAAAAATTAAACATGGGAATAAATCATGTGGCGATTCCCCGCACTGATTTAGGGTGCAAAAAGATCAAACAAATGATTAACTGGCAGATATAATTAATAATACTTCATGTATGATTAACAGGCCAGAAGAAATTTAAAAATGCAAAGACTGAATCGTCTGCCACACCGATAACGGAAGGTAAGAGCGCCAGTTCCATTTCAGTTATCTCTTCATTTTGTTGAAGTATTGCTTTCTATAGTTGGCTTATACAGACAAATTTATGCAATTAATATTTTAAGTACTCGTGGTTTTTTTTCTTTTTACCAAAATAATATAAATTCGCTCGTGTTTCTGCATAATTTGTCTAAAATTCAGGCAGATAAAATAAATAAAAAACTACTATTCAGAAAATTCTCTTCTGGTAGCCAGAGCCATAACTTCCTAATATTTGCATTAAATAATGCCATTTTCTTTTTATGGTTTTCCACTTATTCCTTTGCTTTGTTTTCAGATTGCAGGTATAAAGAAACAGATAAACTTGCGAGGTCGCAGATGTGTGCAACGCTACTGGGATTACTCGTTGCCTATTTTCTAATGTGCCTGTTTATTAAACTTCTTTATAATTCGAGTCCTTTACATTAAAGCATCAGAGCATCATCTTTTTCATCGCTCCAAGCTAAGACTGTGGTCAAATGATTTTGATCATAAACTGTCATTATACATTTCCATAAAAAAGTAACCATCAAGCATTAGACCAAGGTAATAAATTTTAGTTTTCACCAAACAAAATAATGCATAAATGTAAGATGGTATGTTTTGAGATTCCTGAAACTTTCTACCATTACCCAAAAATCGTATCAATTTTGTAAATAAGGGAAAGTTTGGGCACTCCTTTAAGGTACCGTGTTAAAATTCTGATAAGATTTTCTTGTAATGAAAGCAGAGATCGCGTGTTCTCCTGGGCGGTTTTATATGCTATTTATTACTTGTTTCATATTATTTTCTATTTGTGGTACCAAACGTAACTTTCTATTTAAAGTGAAATCAGACTTTCTACAGACTTAGTAACTCTTGGATGCTTACACTTGTACATTTGTGTTAATCATCGCGGAAAAAGAAATATTTATCTTATTTATTAGTAATATAAATATTTATATCTAATATTCATTATGTAAAACTTGTTAATATTGTCAGTTACCGAAAAGTACGGAATTATTATTGTTCAAACTGTTGTTGTATTAATTCTTTATTCAAATGAAATAAGATAATTGCTATAAACTTCATAATTTTATTCAATTTATCGGAATTGCTCAATGTTTTTAAAGTAGACATCACCTGAAATGGATTTCATTTTGCATCAATGGAATTCCACGCTGTGTCTATGACTCAGACAAAAGTGCCAATTGTTCTCAAAATCAAGAGCCTTAACCGGACATTTCATCTTCTGTACTGTTTATATGACATGACGTTTACTGTAAGTTTTTCAAAAATAAACGTGGCATATTTTCATTTTCATGAAACATATACAGTTTTTTGAATAAACTTTGCTGATATTTCTTGAACAATGTGTACCCTTATTGCTACCTGAACACAGGTAGTTAAGTGATGAGTTTGCAGTAATTTTACACAATCCTGACAGTTAACTGCGTC
>JBCAUI010525475.1:0-24270 GCA_038406195.1 Haplosyllis anthogorgicola | reverse complement strand
TCTTATATGTTTTCACGTTCTATGTATCCATTAATTTCCCTGTACCAATGCTTTTTAAATATTATCTGTTTGTAGACGGTTCAGTTTTACTGAGCTACTCAGTTTTTACATAAGTAGAATAAACGTTGAAAAGTATAAGACATTTGTTTCTCTCATCGCGAAAATCCCTAACCCCACTGCAAGAAGAGCAAACCTAGACAAATGCATTGTTTTGAATATAACAACAGAATATATAGATTTTTAAAGCACTTAGTGCAAATATTCAAAAGCCCAGTTCAATATTACTTAAAATTGATTGCAAAAGCAATATTGCGACAGGTAAAACAAGTGTATTTCTTTATTGGTCATAAATCCAATAGCAAAGGAACATAAAAGCAAGATAGCACTTGTTTTCTAAAGGGCCACCTGGCTCCTACAAAATAAATTCTACTGCTACAGTGATCAGATAGGTTCCACAATTGCTGGTTTTCAATTTAATTTATTGCTAAAAAAAATTGACTCAAACTTCATTTTGTCGAGCCCATCATGTGCACAAACTTGGAAATTTAGTCATGTCTTATTAAGATACAAGCGAGTTGCCTTTAAGAACCGTGTGCCTAAATAATATATATCATATTCGCTCTGGTGACCACCGTAAAAGGTACTTTAGCCTCTGGTAGTGAAGGCCCCTCAAATGACATTGTCAAAAAAAGATCAAAGTATACAAAAGCCCACCTGGGGAGCGTGTTGATTACTTGATAACCTAATTATCTTGGAGTTGAACGCCTTTCCTTTTAACCTAAGGGATTTTTTGTTTAAAAGTTAGCTTATCATGTAATATGCTGGTCCATAATGACTTCACCTTGGGCACGATATTCTTTTTTTCTCTGTCATTTAAGTTTATGCGAAACTGTTGGCTTTCAAGTCATTTGTAATTTTGTTGTACAAGGTATTTGAAAACAGTCATCCAAAGTACTGCATACTTATTATGAACTGTGCATTATATCATATTAGTAATAGACCAACTAAACAGTTTTGTTTCGCCGTAAAAATACATTGAATGATGACTATGGTTGAGATGAGGCCTTACAAACGTTTCCTCGAAGAAAACAATATCATTAACTTGCATTCTCGCTGTGTGGCAAATTGACAAATCTGTAAATCTTGACATAATTAGATTGATAAAGATGATTACCTTTCCACGCAGCACAAAACGAAAATCTAAAATCTAAATCAGCACTGATGCCGCCGTAAAATGCCCATAAAAGGTTCTATTAAATTTGAGTGATTTATTTTGTCCACAAGGCAATTTTAGTAATTTTTCTGTAAGGCAAATATAATGGATGTTTATGCCGTGGAAGATTGCTACATTTGTGTAATGAAGACACTGGGCCACTGAAGTATTCATAAATTTCTCTAACCAAGGACAGCAAGGCGCCATTTGGACAAGACAATGCAGTCCATTGTTTTTGGTCCACATGTGCGATTAATGGGCTTTGGATCGCCGACATCAGTTAATCTGAAGTTTCTAAAAACCCCATTCATCATAACAAGGAGTGAAATTATTTCACCATTTCTGCAATATTCAATTACAAATTGAATTATAGGCTGTCATAAGACATAATGATACATATAATGCCGTTATCCCGCTGCCAATTTATCATTTTATAATTACCACTTTTGACGGGGTGGTTCATTTACGGGCATGCAAAAAATCACCTGCTCAAGCAGAAAGAAAAGGCAAGGAGAATTTGCCTATCAAAAGAAATAGATTTACCAAGTAGCCATACCTAATTAGCAAATATTGAGGAAAGAAATCTTCAGCAAGTAATTGCATAATTTCTGTGGATTTCCAGTACACTTAAACCGACGACGACTTGTTTTGAATCAGGGAGTAATGCTTCGGCCAATATTTACACGGCACTCTTATTCAACGAATCTGTAACGTTTCCACAGTAGAGAGTCGTAAAGAAGGAAATTTACACAAGTGTTACGTGCACTTCACGTGGCAATCCGCAGATTAATTGAATTTTAAAAAGCCCACACCACCCTCGTTTTATATCTTTTTTGAATCCAAGTGCTCGCAGTTAAGCCAGGCTTTCATTTAAAATTCTAACATCGACATAAAACAAAAAAGTGTTGTTGATCTAACTTATAATAAAGGGCAAACGGGCAGAAAAAGACACTTTGACGGCGTTTTGTGTCAACTTGATACAAGTATTCGGCTAAGTAAACTACAAGTAGGGGTTGAAACGTGGTTTCATTCTTTTGTCAATCAATGGGCGCTTCTCACTGTTTGTACTGTCACTGTTACGGACTTAGTCTATCACCATTGGTGAGGCTCTTATAGGAGCCATTACATGCCTCTATGCACCTCAAGTACGTACACAAAGCACTTATGTACATAAATGGTTATAAATCTCTATAAAATTGTTACGTTGCGGCCCCAGACATATTTTGCAATCCTTTTTTTTTCTTTGCCCTCTCTCCTGAGAAGATCATTGTTAGAAGCTTGTCGATGTGTCAATCCTATACGGTCTCTGTCATTCAAAAAGTTGATGATTTAATTTGTAATTCCGTTGCACTCAGGCTTGCAACCAGCATTATAAAAAGGGCAAAGTGTCATGGTACTAAGCAGTGACTTCAATATTACAAAAGGATTTTTTCCGTGGGCGTATAAATCTGGCTAAAAAGGGGCAAAAATAGCAGGAAGTTCGTTGGGCCCACCCATGGTTTAAACGCCCAGCAGCTTATTACTATTAGCTTAGATAAATTACTTTTCTTTTTATGAGAAAAATATTCGAAAGTAATTTATGTCTGAGGATTCAACAAGTACAATACAACTAGTTATTTGTGATCTATACTATGAAATCACATTGCCTACCAATTTGACTTTCCTTAATACTATCTCTTCGGGACACTTGCGCATGTTTTAGAAAAAGTACTTCGAATAAACAAGAAAAAACTATTTCTCTGTCCAAATTACAACTCAAGGTCGCGGAAATATAGCAAGCGGTCGCTACAACGATATTTTGCCCTACTCGTTGTTTAACACGACGTCATTTGCGAATTGACATAATTCATACTTTCCCTGTTTAGTTTTGAAATGTGTGGAATACATTAAGACTTTTCGGGCATCTTTGTTCTAATATTTTAGTAAGGCATCATCTACCAATTTGTCATTCAAAAAAATTTACACACAAAACTTTATGATAGTTCAGACCACTCTGGGTCCATCCAACACTTCAAGTGGATCTGATTGATATCACATTGTGTTAATTTTTATAATGGGTTAATTTATTTCTTATTATACATCCCTCCGCCTACAGGCCTAATGTTAATCCACAGGCTAAGTCACACAAGCGTACGGATTCTCACTGGGATAAAATGGGAGGTTGAGCCTTAAAACGTTATTAGGTGAAATACAAGAACGATTTAGTCACTTTAGTTTACACAGCTGTAAGAAGTATCACCATAGTTTTAATTTTTTGACGTAACACCATTAATTCCTAAATATTTACTTATATTTTCGAATGAAGTGCATTTCTTTCAGAAGTTTCTTTTGTAACATTATTTGCACGTTTCACTTTTTGTTATTTAATTATGGTCATGTTTTCAAACTTTCATCCGTCAATCAAAGACTTGTACGGATTTTCTTTCCTAAGTACAAAAGTATTAAAATATGTTTACCTTGAGAATATTTGGCAACTGCATCACAGAAAGTCGGCTGTGCAAGAAAATGTCGTAGGTAGCGCATACTGCAAGAACGGTTATTCCTTGTTCCTTACTGAGCATGCTCACAGCGGTCAAGGCAGCTGTGGCCACCAGATAACGCCAGCGTACTTTGCTATCTAATTGCACATACTGTTTATGTGACTTGGAGTTAGGACTTGGTGAATGTTTGGAATTAGTTACATGACTTGATCGAAGCTGATTTGATGCTAGTAGTAGGCCGCCGGGTTTGTCCCTGTATTTGCAGTATCTCATGTAGCACAGGAATGCCAGTAAGAAAAATAGACACGCAAGGATGTCTGCACGCCCCACCACTCCAGCGACTGCTTCTGTATGGATTGGGTGGGCAGCAAAGAGGAGACCAGCCACCAAGGTGGGCATGTCCCGGCGTAATAAAAGTCTTGCCACATGGGTGAACAGTCCTGTCACCACTGCATGCAGGATGATGTTACCAAGGTGGTACCCCAAAGGGTTTAATCCTCCCAACCAATGGTTGAACCTAGAATAGAAGTAGCAGGAAATTAAATACTAGTAGAATTATTTAAGATGAGAACAATCATGTCGTTTAGATCGATAAAAATACGACTGGGCGGGCCAAATGGGTTTCTTTTAGTTAACTTTCTCTTCTACAGATACTGAAACTTCATAATAGGTTTGGATGAAATTAACAAATTTTACCTGAATGTGAGTACACACAGTGGCCTGTATGACTTATGTGAGCCACTGTGTGTGAGAGGTGTCCCCCAAAAGTCATTGTAGAATAGATTTAGCAGCAGCGTATCACTCTGCAGGTCGGGGTTCTTCAATATAGCTCGACTGAAAAGACAGAAAGAAAATATTTTTAAAGAATATGAATATTATCTTCGGTTTGATATACGAGGATTTCACCGTTGTAGTTTCCTGGCACGTCAGCGCGCATTAAATTTTATTGCAAAGAAAATTTGTTAGAATACATGAAATATGATTTATTTTTAGTTTAACATAATTGCTGTTTTTGTTAGGTTTGAATAAGACATGCAATGTTGAAGGAGAAAAAGTTTAGTGCACTTGACTTCTATTCCGGTCTCATGGAAACGGATGCCAAGAGAAAAATGTTCAAAAGCCAAATCTTTCATAATGAAATTAAAACGTCTCAGACACTTGGGTTTTGGACAAGGTAAACGAAATTAAAATGTCACATTGTTTATCTAGACACAATGTGATAATGGAGTTATGGAATTTCTCCAAATATTTTAAACCTTTCACAAAATAACTTCACATGAAAAGTTCACAAAGCTGAGCATTGAGATCACCAACAAACATTACATAGGCCAGAGTCAATAATGTGCTAAAAGCATTCTCAATGCTGATATTTAATCAACTATGTTTGAAATATCACGGTACCTTTTTTCCCCATCCCCCACATCCTTACTAGTGAAGATGTCAGAAAGTGCGTGAAGCTTTGAAGAAGGCTTTGCACCTCATGGGAGGCACCCGCCACTTTGAATAAGTTATTATATCACATTGTGGTTACGAATAACAGATACAAACTACACCGTCTAACTATAGTACCAATCATGTACCAGTCATCTCCCATGTCTTTAAAATTACGAAGCACTTATCGATCCATTGGCATCAGATTCGATTTATTTGGCCATCCATTTGCCAAAGGCTTACCACTTATGACAAAGTACATGCAGTATATGGTTGGCAGACACCTGAGTACAAAATTTCTTGTTTTATGTTGGAAAAATATTTTTGCACTTAATTGGCTTGCAAAATCACAGTTAATTTATAAATATTTTTCAAATACTTATTGTGTCTAAAAGACCAGGTGCCCCTGCGTTTTCTTCATTTGGCTAAGAGATGCCTTGGTTAAAGGAAAACCCACTGTATGTGCTGGTCCTGTTGTTGCCATGGAAATGACAACAAAGTAGCATCCCTAAACAATATGTCTTCTTGTTCCAGTTTTACTTTGCTCAGGTGTCAATGAATGAGGGATTCTTTAATTTTCAACCATGTTTTCCCATTTGCACCCAAAACAACCCATCGACTATGCCTTATAAGCGGCCATGAAAATCAACACAAGCACACCGTTTTGTCTGTTTACAATTTACATTTTGTCACCTCTATTGCGGAAGAGTCGAATAAGTCTGCGGCGCGCACGTTAAACAAACAAGCCACAGACACCCGATGCCTTTGGTACACACATTGGCCAATAAAAACCTGTCAGGTAGACAAGGCATTGTGTCAATGTGTTTTAAGGCTTGTTTCGAAGGTTGAGGTGAGCCGAAGCCATCGTACAAGTTCTATGTACTGAGTCCACATGATCAATTTGTCTAACCCATCTATCAATGACATTTTTTTCAACCCAAAGTGTTTGTTCCTACACACGAAAAAACCTTTCGATGCGACATGTAAATAATGAATATTTTAAATTACATTTGTACATAACGGGGGTTCTTAAGAGTTCGCACACTGAGAAGTAAACACGTTGTACCAGTCCTGGTTACGCGCAGGACAGACTACGATCACTTGTATGAAACGCGTAACCCATCCAGGGACGGGTTATGTGCAGTGTACTTCAATAAGGTGTAAATAGTTGAAATGTTGTGTGGAAAGTCATGGAAAGTTATTTTTCACATATTTTGTGTAGCATAACCTTACATTTCTCCAAAATAAATAAACAAATATAGTTTGCAAATGGCATGTAGTAATAATAGTAGATAAATAAAAATTAACAATGTAGATTTTTTTTTGTAATAATCATTAGACAAATAAATTTATTTATTGTATATAATTTTACATGTCTCATTAAATTTAAATAAGTCTTTCAATTTAATTATTTAAATAAATTTATACAAATAGTTGCAAACTATTGTTAAATTAATAAATTGATTGATTTAATATTTAATAGTTCTGAAATGATTTACAATGAATAAATAAATTTTAAATTTTTTTATCTATGATTATTTAAATGACACTGACAAATAAATTTACATTTTTGTTTTTATTTATCTACAATTATTGCTGCATTTGCAAACTATATTTATCTTATTATTTTGGAGAAAAATAAGGTTACACTACACAAGGTATGTGAAAAATAACTTCCAATGACTTTCTACGAAACATTTCAACTATTTACCCTGCGCGTAGCTGAGACTGCACGTAGTTGAGACTGCTACAACGTCTGGCTCTTTCTAACTATGATTAATTGAACGTTCAATGACTCTCGACTGAGCTGTTCTTTTATGAAAGAATGATCAATTTTCCTCCTGAGAGCAAAAGTCACGGTATATTAAATCATGCCCAAAATACTTGGTGCAAATAAGTTTTCACTTCGGTGTGCAGTTTTAGTTAATTTCGTGATTGTCCAAAATGTTCTAAGTAAAGAGAGTCATGGGAGACATAAAATACTTCCGTACAGCAACTATTTAACAAGGTGTCCCGAAAAGGACCACTGACCCTCATGGGGGGGGGGGGGGTGTCCTGGTCAACTTTTTGAAATGGCGGCCCAGAACACAAATGTATCGTCCCATACATAGACCCACATTGCTGAAAGCATGAGGGTCAATCAAATGTATTTAGCAAATTAATTGACAAATAAGGCTTAGGTTATATTAATTACTTCGTATACAAATGTAGATACCAAAACACAAATGCTAACAGTCCTAAGCAAAGTAGAAGGAAAGTATTGAACGCTTAATGCGTTCACTAAATTTGAACAATGAAATGAGAAAATGTTTGCACTAATACATTGTCATTATGAATCAATATCTACCGCTTCATTTTAGTGATGCGTTTCGTGTTGAAGCTGTTATTACGACTGTTAAACAAGTAACCAAGCATGTGGGTAATACAGATAATCTTCTAAGCTGTGCAATTGCTCACTCTGATTAATTAAGTTCGGCTTGATTTAAATCCATGTTTGAGATGTTGCAACATGTAGTACCAAGGCAGATTGATTGACAAAGACTGGTGCGAGTCAGTCAAGTACGTAATTCCGTTCAATTTCCTGATAATTTTGTTCAAAACCAAAACATTTGTCTGGTATAATCTAATTTGCAATACCAGTTTATTTTGATGTAGTAAGAATTTGTGATAAATTTATGTGATTGCAAGATTTAGTTTTGACAACCAAGGATCGTGGCGCAAAGTGTACACAAAAACCAAAAGCGGCTTATGTTTTACTTACATCAACTGACAAACATGTCGAGCTTTATGATTAACAAGACCTAGCTTGACAGAATATTCAATAAAGAACGAATTACAGACATGAACGTAGAATATTGAAATTAATATGTTCATCCCCGTCTCGATGGGATGAAAACAGCTCTTGCGAAACAAGAATTCTGATCGAGTGTGTACATGGGTGTAGAACATGGCCAAGCCAACCTTCGACTCGCAAAAAATCCATCGCGAATGTCTTCGTCCGAGCGAGTACTCCTCCTTCTATTAGACACCTTTCCAGACAAAAGCCATCAATTGTTTGTTCTAGTGTCTCCAAACAAGCATTTCTTAGCTGGAACTGGAGTTGGAGACGAGCACTGGTACATACAATGGGGCTGATTAGAAGGAAAAAAAGATGCTGTGAATTCAAGATATCGCTTTCCCCTAGAAAGTGGATCCTGTTAAGTTTCTGCATGACAAGAAACTAATCTATAAATGGCTCTTTTATCCCATGTGTAATGAATACGGCTTTACATGCGGCGGAGTATCCACTGTGGATTGGCACGTTCCCCTCGCAGAAATATAGACGTTCTGATAAGTCTGCAATTTATCGGTTTGGACACTTTGTTTGACGGTGTGTGTTTTCTTGTTGTTTTTTTTTCTGTTTTCCTTTAGAGGCTATATTTCAATATTACACACAAATAAAAAATATGAATTCAAGAAGAACCTATCACGTTACTTCTGGTTAGACCTGATAAAAGGCAGAGTAAATATGTTAAATCTTAAATATGTGTGGCACTATTGCATATATTTGCACTGCACAAAGACACGCTATTCAGACTTTTCAATTTGAATTCTTATCATGTACCTATTTTGGATTTAATATGAAATAAAATCTTTTAAAACTCAAAACATAAGCACAGCAGGTAGTAACTGATCCATGTATCGTCGGAATAACTCGTCTTGGCAGATCTCAAATTTGCCGGAAACTTTTCAGAACTTCGACACTGAACAGACATTGCAATCATGCCTTATATGGCGATCTTTCTAGGTGCATGCTTCCACATTTGGAGTACACCATTTTTCATGTTGTTATCAATTCCGACACTTCAGACACTCAACACACCATTTAGAACAGGCAGCGTTAAGTGACATTCACTACACTTTCCATTGCACTGTAAATTGGTTTGGGAAAACACCAATTCCATGGATTTTTGGACAGCCTGCGGTACCAACACTAGTCCTGCTGAAATCTTCACCGAAGTCCTGACTACATTTCACTGCCAGATGTTACAAGGGAGATTGTCAGCTTTAATGCTGCTGAGTGGGTCGTTTTTCATCAACGATGCACGAATTCGTCTTATCCCCTACAAGGTTTCCAACCCGCATTTAATTTATTTATCTAAATTTAGTTACTTTCTTTGCTGTAAGCAAGAGTAAAATGTATTGATTGTCCACAGAGAAAGTGTTTTAGACCAGGTACCACAACGAACACACATGACCATTTCTCCGCTGTTACTCCCAAACTAACCGATATGTCTTTTTCGGACAACTACTTTCATTTGAAATTTAAAGGTATATCAAAAATGGGGCAAGAAAAATCTGTCGTAGAAAATTTTTCGAAAAATTTCATATGCAAAATGGTATGAAGCAAAAAAGCTGAGAAACATCTATCTTGTCATAAACATTTTACTGCAGTGTATCGTTTTCCTTTGTGTCCTAAAGGCAAAATAAAACTTACGAAGAGATTTAAATCATATTACCGGATTTTCACGTAAATAAGCCCTGGGACCAAAATTGGGAGTGTAAACTTGGCTCAGAATATAAGCCCATGGGCTTATAGGTGTGAATGGGTACATATGTGTTTTGTGAATGACTCCTTATATATACAGTTCACACTTAAAATATAACAAACTACACAATACAAATGAAAGTTTTCTGCATCCAAAATTTTAAAAAGTAATAATTTAATAAATATTGGGTACTGAAAAGTTACGATATAGCTTGGTTAATGCTTCCCACCACATGGCACCAACTAATGATGCCTGGAAGTGACATAATACATGCAGCGCATGTGTGATGTCACCCCAAAATCATATAAAATAGAGCACACATGTGTAGTGCATCCAGAAGGAATCCAGTAACTGAAGGGATAACATCAACATACATCTATTTTCTAGTTGCCTCAGGTAATTGCACATCATTTAGTTATTCTTGTTAGTAAACAGTTTTTATAACACAAGTATCAGTACAGTAGAATATATTTAGTAACTGTAAAACAGTGGCATAATCAATTTACATTCATTAAGTAACTCTGCAGAATGACTGTCTACTATAACATTGCTAATTTCATATTTTTAATAGGGTTTTACTCCCGGATTGATGTTTTACTACCAGATCATTATAACTGCTATCATTTCTAGTTGAGCTATTATCAATAAACCAGAAATTACATCTTCAAATCACTGTTTGCTAGTCCTCTTTGTCCAGTGTGTTGCAACTGATAAACATTCGTCACAAAATATACAAATATACCACCAGAATGACGTCTGACAAAAGCATAAATTTCAGCTGATAATAAGATTTTCTGTATTTCATTGAAGACAAATGTTAGTCATTTAGCTGATGTGTGTAAACATTGGCAAAGACTCCAGGAATTTTCCTTTAAGCCCATGGGCTTATGAACGTGAATTGTTTCAATTATAAGACCATGGGCTTCTAATTAGGGGGGGGGGGCTTATTTACGTGAAAATCCGGTACTGCTGAAAAAAAGGCTGATACAACTGTCAGGCCAGCATCAAGCTTCATTGAAACAAAATACATCGTACATTTACGAGTGTCAACGTTTAGAATATCTACATTTATATTTTACTAAATTTCTGCCTTTGTTGCTTTCCTACAAAGGGTTTTCTCTGATGAATACATCAACAGCATTTTATATCTAATATCCCCGTCAGACTTACTATTTTTACTTTACCTTAGCAACCTTCTGATATTTTATGTGTGACAAGAATCATTTCACGTTTAGCGTAGTTCAACACAAGGACAAACCTAATGGTCATGCAAATCTCTTGAGATTCTTGTCCATATCTGATGTTTCACCACGAAAGTTTTAATACCTTGAATACACTCGAACAATTATACATAAAATCATGAACAAATGTTAAACTCCATTTTTAGTTTTTAGGCAGGGGACAATCCATGTTAAGCAATCAAGAATATTACTTTAAAGAACAGACTCTTTTTATTGGGTAGATAGGGAAAGTGATTGATGGTCACTTTAAGTGGTTGGTCTGTATATATGGAGATGCCTGTTGTCCAGATAGTGCCATGGACATTCATCATTGTGATAGTATGTCTGCGTGTCATCATCAATCTGTCGCAATGTCCAGCTTTCAAATCAACGAGAGTGCTTTGTGGACATAAACCTTTTATTCAGGATCTTGCGGGACAAAATGCTTCCATGAGAGTCTGGCAGATAAACATATGTCATTTGCCTGGATAGCACAAATCATCAGAGTCAATACCCTATGATTGCAGGTCAACTCCAATTTATTTCTGTCACATTGATTTCCTGTACAAATTTCTACAAATGGCTTTGATAAGCTTGATCTATTCCACTTTTAGGCTCGGCAGAGACTGTTATTAGTTGCACTGTCACACATAACGGATATCAAATACAAAAATTAACCATAAATAACATATTTTGTTATTACATTTCAATTTTGTTAAAGAGTTCCACAGTTTTGAATCCTTATATGCTCCTATATTCTTATTCGTGAAAGATTGATAAATGCAGCTCATGAAAGAATTTTATTTTTATCTTGGTCATACACAACTGATGAAACATAAAAGAAACTTCTGTAACATAGCAAAATAAAGAAGTGAGCATGATAAGGAAATTCTATTCAACGCATCCAATCTGGGAAGGACATCTCAGCATTGTGAGGCTGAATCTTTCTTCCTTGGAGCAATGAAGGGTTGAGGGCTTTTGATCAAGATTGCATGGAATAGGAAGCCTGAAGTCTTGATCTAACTCAAGAAAATCCATGTTGGAAGTGTTACAACCCGAGGGATTACAACTTTCCTGCCTTTGTCACCTTTCAACTCTAGCCAGCACTTTCTGTCATATTTGCCCAATTTCCATAAGCAACAAATTTACATCTCCTACCTCGAATCTACTTTAACAATTGCGTTGTCAACGTCTCTCTCTTAATGTTTTTCGTATGTTTTTGTATTTGTACCCAAAATATCAGTTTCACCACGCCGTATTAATACAATTGTCCATTTTAGAGTTACGCAGGAGCAGTTGTTATCGGGAAATTCGACTGCAAAATTCATAGATATACAGGATGTCTTTTCATTCAACAAGAACATATCTTCAAACAAACATTATAATTCTCTTTCACGACATTACAAGGATTTTTCTTTTGTGCCCCTCAGGGTGGCACATTAGTCTTGGGACAACACGAGGCGGAAGCCTCATATTCGTTTCCATTCGACCCATGGACAAATGTAGGATCTTGGTCCTCTTAAAAATAACAACCCGAATGTCATCGAATTGGTTATTTTTTGGATTTCACAAAAGAGCAGACCTAAGGGATCCATTTCTTTCATCTTTATTTTATTCAAAGATTGAATTAAATGCGTCAGAAGGCACACAAAATCTTTCCAAATTCTAAATTGAAAAATGTGCCTGCTGATAAGCGGTTTGTGAGAGAGCTTCAGATATAAAGCTTGTCCAGCTTATCGGATCAACGTGGCAAAACCCTCAAAGAACATTCAATAAAGAATAGATTACAAACATAAAAATAGACAAGAGAACCTAATCTATTCATCCCTTCTCGAGAGGACATCTTGACATTGTGAAATTGAATTTTTCTCTTAAAGCCGTAAGAACTGAGTGCTTTTGATCAATTTTATGGAAGGAAACCTGGCAATCTTGATCTAACAGGAAAAAATCCATTACAAGTGTCACAACCCAAGAGAATACAATTTTCCTACTTGGGGCACCTCTTCAGACAGAAGTCACCACTTTGTGCACTTCCTTATTATGTCTCTGCAGTGTAATTTCTTCTTTCATCATCCCACAGAAAAATGGAGAGTGAAAGCAACGAAGCACTGCGAATTCAAGAAATGACTTCACCAAAAAGACCCAAAGTTTGACAAGTCTCTGCAACACTCGGCACTAATCTATAGATGGAAGTTTATCCCAGGAGTAATGACAGACATAATTTTGTATTCAGCTGAGTATCCACTAAAGCCCCTCTATGTGTATGGCATTAGTCTTTCAAGTCACTATAAAGCTGTTTCATTCCAAAGACCAAAGCTTTAAATTCCATAGCATTAGTTCACTTATGGTAATAATGACATTATCTGTTCTCGACAAGTATATTTATTCTATTATCGACTCCTGAACTGAAGATGACGCACGACCAAAGAAAGAAACTTGACTAAATGACCTTTTATAAAACTGCTTCCTGTCAGAAATAAAATGTAATTTGAATATGCATGATTTATTCCTTTGCCAGTCATTTATTTTCAAAATATTCTTTATGTTTGAGATACAGCGAGAAGAAGATACAAATTTAGCAAAACCTCCAAGTTCTTTATGAGGAGGTTAACGAGATGTAAACATATATCAGCAAAACATCATATACCTTAGATATAAGAATTGATATGGCAAACATTTTATGTCGCACAAAGACAGACCCTTTAAGTATTTCTATTACGATTCTTATCTTGTCCTTATTTTGGCTTTGATATGAAATCAAATCCCACAAAGCACTGAAAATCCTAAGCCTGAAAAGACAGTTACCGCTCTGCAATCTACAGAAATTGGCTAAGTCTTTCTGACAGCTAGCAAGTCTACTGGAAACTTCTGATAAGTTGGACAGTGAGCGCTGGTACCTGCCAAAAGAGAACCGATTACATGTAATTGCTTTGGAAAGGTTTTGACAACTCGTGAATTTCTGGAATTCACCACTCTTTTATCTGTTGTTGGAGAATTGATGAAAAAATCCATTAAGATGTCATCCAATGTATCTCCGCTCATTACTGAAATATTAACTACAAAGCATATTAAGTGTACAAACTTTCATAAACAAGTCTGATGTTACCACTAAAAAGAGTTGCACTGCGTGCATGTCCCCTCTTAAAGCCACCAAGTACTTCGGCAACCTTACCAGTAAAATACAGTTGACAGCATTATCCAAAAAGTGAGCAAAGTACAATGCAATCAAGGAGACAATGTGTCATGTTGGCGGTAAATCAGGTCTGACAAAAACAGATTTTGCTGTGAAACTCTATGTTTAAGCATAAATGTAAGTGAACGGGAAAACATAAAAAAGATTAATCGCTTTCCTCACTCAAGTAAACCCCAAGTCTGATTCATCGAAGGTACCGTATTATATAATCCTGAATAGGCATTGAAGACAACGCATTGTGAACGTTTAGAGCTCTTCAGACTTCCACATACGGCAGCTTTATCTTTCTCATACATACGATGCAAATACAAAACAAACGTAAAAGCATTCATTTATCATTTAATGAATACCTTTCACTGTCTATGCTTCTGTTTCTCTATGTCATTAGCCATGCAAAGCATGGTTTTGCATGAAAATCCTCTCTCCTCTCTACCTTCGAAAAATTCTGAATTCTAGACTACTTTGCACCTATTATTTTACCAGTTCTCCTTCTGGTTCAATATTTTATTGAGTGCAATAAGACGAGTGAATATTGGTTTGGCAGCGCTGTAAAGAAAAAGGATTAATGGTCATGCAAATCTGGATGTACCCGTACTTAGAAAAATCTGCAAAGCTATTAATGATTCAAGGGTTGCCTTCCGCATTGTCTTTGCGTGAACTTTGCGGCCAAATCACGTTATTAATGTAAAAATACAATAAGGGACAGACTGATCAATTTTCGCTTCCATTTAGCTATACATTTCACAATCAATACGACACAGTTTACAGAAATTGATCAGTACTGATTTCTTAACATCGATGGAGACACGAGAATTCCATCCTTACATTACTGATTGTTTAAAATCATAAGACAAAGCAATATTTTTGTCAACAAAGCAGAAGATTAGTGGCTTTAAATATGGTTCAATATAAAGTGGCCATTAAAATAAGGATAATGTAGCCATGTGGAGTAGGTCTAGGTAGTTCGGGATTATGATTGATGGTAAAAGTGAATGCTTGTTCTGTAGGGAGGAAACGGGTCTTGGTCCATAGAGTGCTGATAGCTCAATGAATGGCGATGCTTTCACGTACCAATTCATCAATAACGTAAACCCGTGTAATACTCTAGATAAATATGTATCAGGAAAGTGACAATTTTTAACAACTGCTAATTTATCAAAGATACAAGTAGGCCTGATGCCTTTTTTAAACGTCGTGTGCTTATGATTTAAATAAAAACGTTTATATTTTTGGCTCTGCTAAAAAAGCCAATGTTTTCTGCATCCTTAAATCTTTCTTTATTAGTATCTAGCAAGCAGAGGCAGTTGAATCTTCTGTCTTCGTAAACTTTTAATCTAACCAATTCACTAAAGTGCCTTGGTAGACATAAGTTTTTCATTGCAAAAGACCATATGGGACAAGCTAATGTACCCTGTACAGCAATCTGCCAAATAAACATGTGTCACTTCCCGAGCTGGACAAATCACCAGAGTCAATACCCTATGATTGCAGGTCAGCTTCGATTCATTTTCATTTCATTGATTCCTTGTGTGTACGGTACAACTACAACTTGTAACAAGAGATCTTCTTACATTTTGGTGTATGAACTTTCACAATCGTATGTTACAAAACCAAAGCTTCTGTCACACACAGTTTTGGATAAATGAATGCCGCTTTTCCTGTGGGAGAGATATCCTGGCTGTTTGCTATGCACTACGCTTCACGCTGTAACGCTTCAGTGTCCCCAGATCCCTAAACATGTATCCACCATTAGACGAAAGCCAACCCATTTGGTGTTGTGACACAGGACTGTAAATCACAGCTTATCCTGGATCGAAAAACTGTCGCGTTTCGTAATGCATACATTTTGTAATTATACCTTTGTACCCATACATATATCGATCAGTTACATTTATGAATATTACGTTTACGAATTGAAATCATGCAAGCAACAAAATTAAAAAAAAATAAAAGGAAATGTTATATGTGTTTAAATCTCAATTGTGAAAGTGACAAATGCGTACAATTATTCTTTTCAGCACTGAACACGACATTGGTGATGCAGTTCTCATATAGCTTTGCAAGTGGCATTCTTATCGTCGAAACCCATTCTGGAAAGTTTAAATTGAATTCGTGTCTCACAGCTCTCCTTGAAGCAATTGTGCACCACTGTCGGTAGGAGGTAGACCCTGTATTTTCATGTTGGTCACAAAGTCCATTACAAAAGGCATGACCTGCGAGGAAAGTTATTTTCCTCTTGGAAAAAGAAATTCCCAAGTACCTCTTTTTTCACGTTTGTGTCAAAAATCGATTTCCTACCTAGGAGCCCTGATATTCCTGCATAAAAGGACAAAATTTCTAACAACGCTAATAATATTTTCCCTTTGCGAAAGCGACTTTCTGGAAAAAAAGGCTTGATGTGTTTTCTCGTCCTCTGAGGCATCCCGCTTTCCATCTGACATGAGCCTGTGTAATAAAAGAAAGGTCTTATTTCATGTTTAAGCGGATACGTTATTAAACAGGAGTAATATTCGGCAGGAGATTACCTGTCACACTGAAGTAAGTTTTCCAACTGACTGTCACAAGCTTAAAGGCTTCCAACACGAAATGTACATTTTTAACATTTTAGCAAAGAGACGACCAAATCTACGTCAACACTAGAGAGACGAAATTTCCTTTCAGCATTTACCTCAATTCTCTATTTAAATATTAATTAGCCCACCTGGTCCTAAGTGCAAATGTGCCTATATTTCAATTCAACTTTTCACAATAGAGAAAATACTCTTCGACATTTTACCCGGTGGGACGATAACACAGAAAACTGACATTAGGCCTACTGCCTAATGCCTATCAAAATATTCAATCAAACCTCTACTGACTCCAACAAAGAACTGCACATATTTGTACATATAGGTGGAAGCGAAAACCAGCAAGTTAATAATTGAATTGCAACGGAATATAGAAGAAAAACGCACGTTTACAAACACCCATTATTTGCAAACATCTCACACTTCGAATACAATGCCGCATTAACGTGTGTCAATACAAATCGTTTTGTTAATAAAAAGTGGGTTTTTATTTCCTGTTGCATTAGTACTGTGCATGTTGGTGACATTCCCCAGCAGTTTCACGGTAGCATGCAAACCAATGTCCTGACATCAAGCAATATACAACATTACATCTGAGACAAACAAAACTCTATTTTAGTCGAGATATTCCAATTTGACGAAGCTACTTCCAATCTTTTCTCGATGAGTGCCTTAGTAGCACGATAATCGCTAGATTTGCCGGCATGAAATCGAAGGAAGTTAACATGACATGAATTGCTGCAGTTTCTATGTTTCGTGTCTGGGAGTCTGGGTTAAGACACAGTCCATGCAATACATAATACACTGTAGTGAAAGGGTATAATGATACGAAAACACTTAAATTTAAACTAAGCGTACATAATAAACATAGCCTGAGTGGATAGAATCAATTCGCAAATTCTCCCCCCTGTTCAATTAACGAACAAAAATAGTCTGGCACTGGAAAGCATGTAAAGTGCATTCTGTTCGTTAAATGTTATTTTGCTATTTCACTGCAACCATAGGTCCTCTTTACTTTACTTTGACAAATGACCATCGCTGTTTGTTCGGCTGCTTGTTTGGGTATTAGAGGTTATTACAGCGTAACACCCTCGCAGAAAGAGCCATGATCGATACGCTTCCGTCTTCAAAGCTACTCACTCGTAGATCATCTATAAAAGCATTATCATGCATAATTCATGCGGGACACACCACTAATGACCAAAAATACAACACAGGGCCGTTTCCAATTCCCGTATCAGTGACATAGGACCACCTTCAATGTTCTGGATAACAACTCATTGTTTCTGAAATCAATTTCCAATACTTCCATTAGAGTCCTCGGCTTTTTCCAAGAAGAAAAGAGAACCCAAGGAACTAATCCGGCGTCATTGCCGACGCTGGGGTGCATAATTATTCGATTTGTGACAAATTTGGTATTGCAGCTCATCTATCACATGCATAGCACCAGGATTACACTATGGCAAGTGATCTTTCTCACTGAAGCAACTTCATACAAACAGCTTTAAGTAGTTATTGTTGCAAGCGGACCGACGAGACTTTCAGTATTGCAATTGTACTGATACAAACAATAGAAATCTAATTCTGGTCAGAATGCAGAATTTTCAAATGAACTTTATTTTGCTTGTCAAATGTGACCATCATTTCCCTTATACCACTGTAAGATTTCTGCAGCTCTGGGAAGCATCCAGGGGAAAGCAAAACATTCCTAGAAATAACAAATACAACACTTTCCCTCTGGTTCTGATGCCATTTGATATTTGTAAATTACTGAACCATGTTGGTCTAATACCGAAACATGTACGAGGAATCTGGATTTCATTTTGCTCTTGACTGAACTTTATTGAAGCACAATTTCCTTCCGATTTATTGTATTCAGCCGAATATTCGTTCAGGCTCAAAATAGCATTTTACTTGTGTCGACATGCAACTAAAGCAAACTCAACATTGTAATTCGTGATAATTTAATTTGAGCTGTAGATATAAGCTGACTATAAACCAATCTCTCAAAACTACTATATCCAATTAGATAAGCTGCTCAATTAGGAAACTTGATTAATTGACTTTATCTTAATTACAGGCACTGCTGCAACATTATGTAACCGCTTTGATTTTGAGCAGACAAGCAATCACGGCGCATCTTCCCAAGAAAGTCCGTGGTACATTACCACTGGGATGACGACATGGTTGTCGCTGCCCTTCGTTAGAGCCGGATGACTTGATTGTCTCATAATGCGGTCTCCATCTATTTCTTGTCGTTTACTTTTTAATTCGAATAACTGAACAATTGACTATAAACCATTGGTCCAGAGTACACTGATTAAATAAGTATTTTCACATGATACAATTAACAATACGAAGAGGTCTTCAAGTACATTGCAGCATAGTGTTCAATACATCTTAAAGCTTCAAGTCAATTTGTTGGTACACATTTTAGTACACCGCGATGTCTCATCGATGTTTGTTAACGCCAAACATGGTGTAAAAGACTGATTATCAATACCTCAAATGAAAAATGCCAAAAGGGCAAATAATATATTAAAGTATACAGTACTTGATGAATTATTGATGAATACTTGCGAACTTATTACATCGGCAGGTATTGCTGTATTGTTGGGACAACTGGATCTTTCTCCGTTATTTATGTATTTTCCCAATAAAACAACACATTTGCTCTTTCTATTGTGTTGATTAAAGAGTCGTAAAATATCTCGTCAATAAAGGATGTACTTTTCTACCGGTTGTTGAGATTCTGAAGTCTCCACTCCTCATCAAAAGCCACTTTAGGTATCAACCCTTAAGTGCTATTGACGGAACACTCTATTTAGACAATAATTGGCCTTAGAAAACAGTGATAGACATGTTATAGCCCAAGGTACCATCACCTTGGTATTATAAATTCCTGCTTCTTTGACAATAAGATGTTGCCAAAATGATTGTGCCCCATTTAAAATAAGAGTTTACCAGGTTTTCATCGACCCTCCATGAGGTCCCTTGTATGCCCTCCCTTCACCGTACATTTTATTGTAATGAAAATATGGATGAAATTGATTCATTCATTGATACTATGTTTTTTTATATTGTTGGCACTTGTACTTTACCCACAACATACCGTAGTAATGTTTTGTTAAACAACTTTAATTTGACAAAAACAGTGACGATGCTGATTTATTCTACACTATCATGGAAAGTGATTGCTTAATTATTTATATTGTTAATCTCTAACTGCCTGATGAAATTACCATATTTTCGACAGGCTTGACGCGGAACTGGTAATAACTTAAAGAGTTAATCAAGATGACTCCTTCATAAAGGATAGTACCATGAATTAGTCATGACTATCTTAATGGCTGTACTTCTCCTTGAGGTGCTTTTAGAGGTCCTCATCTACAAGATTTCTAATAGCAGTTAACCCAGACACGAAGCCTGACGAATGCCTTATTTGCAAGAGAATTGACCTTTTAATGCATTAGGAAAGGTAAAGGAATTCGTCACCGCAATACTGCCTCTGCTAAATTAAATTCTTGTCACCCCTATAACAAATTAATGTTTTCATGCCCTTGTAACGGCCAATAATGCATGTTAGGAGATTGCCAAGCGCGGACACTCACATTGACCACATTCAGGGCAAAGACATTTATTGCATAACTAAAGAAAATAAAGATGCAATATTTCATGGTTTACGACCAGCTGCACGATGATTGATGGTCTTACATTCTATGCTTTTCCAGAACACAGGGATAAACTCCATGTGTTTCCTGCCATACCAGACCATTCATCTTCGGTATAGCAATACCCAAATGTCAGCATCAATCTATCCACAAATTGTCCAGTCTTAAGGCTTAGGTATTTGACCATGGACCTTTACTGTGTGGAACAAATGCCTTACACGATATTTTATACAACATCTGTGTATGGTAGTCTTGTTGTAGGCAAACCCTGTAGCTGTACAGGACCGTAAGCAGATTGCTTGTTTTATCAAAGGCCTGTCCATTTCCCACTAATATCCTGTGCAAATATCACCATTTTACGCTTCTTCAGTCCTTCTCAATTAAGTTTGCAGTTCTTCAAGGAAAGGAAGCAGCAGAAATCTTCCAGATAATATTTAAGAATCTGAACCGCATTCAGATTAAACTTGCCTCAGTTAAACGTGAACGACAACGGAAACATAAAAACTTGACCTGAACATGAGACAAATCATTCTTTCTAGCATGCTGATCGGGTAGGATTTTGCATACGTTACATTAGCACAGATTGTTACTCCTCAATGGTTACTTGAAACAATGAAATTGTCTGCTTTCAACCGTCACTGATGTCACGTAAGACATTAACTGGACCCATATTTTATCAATTTTCTAACTTAGCCTAATAACCAACGAGGGTCAAGGCAGTTTCAAAGGATCTCCATTCGGCAGTGTACCGTTAATAAAACGTTGAGGAGGTTCTGTGATACGCTGACACACAAATGTTTTGTCTTTTTACATCATACAGAATAATGCTATTCTTCAAGAATTCTACAGATTGTATGCAAAATATGAATTCCACAAAGGTTTTGTCGATAGAGTTGTTCCAATTTTGTACATCACTTTCCCTAACTGTTATATAATGCATCTGTCATTTCAGCTCGAAGAAAAAAGAACATCTTAACATCAGATTACCGCCTAAATACATAAGCAGATAAATGATTTAATGGCAAAGTAATGCGATGTTTTCACGGTTAACAGGAAGGTTAAGGTGGGAGGGCACATTGATGCAGTCTGCTTATCAACACTAAACAAGACAGGCATCGGGGTATTGCAATTTTCAAGCTGAGATTCTTTCACCTACTTCCCCAAAAAGTTTATCTAAGAAGAGGGTGGTTTAGAGATTTTATGTCATTCACTACATATAGTACAATTCACCAGCCAAAATATACCAACTAAACATAAGTATGTTTTCTAAACGTCTGTAAATTTACGTCGAGCATTTACGCTAATTTTTACTTCATATGGGACCGCCAGCCTAAAACTGTAATGTTTAACATTTTCCTTTTTGTGCAATCAAAAATGTATTATTGCAACGTTTAGACTTCTACTTTTGCTTGTATGCTCAGATGCACACGCGCTTTGTGTTACCTTATTAGGGAACAAATACCTCCTGAGTAATCACAAAATTAATGCTTTCTAATAGAAACCATTAATATTTATTGAAAACTTCATCCCCAGCTGCTTCTGTGCCAAAGTATGGGGAAAGTCTGGGGGGAAAACCCTGACAATTGTATAAATGGTTTCTTATCTGAACATCGTTTAGTCTTCCAAATCACGTACTGCGGGGTGTTGTTGAGGCAACTTCCATCTAATTGAGATCGGAATTAAAGGAAGTTAATGGCGAATGTGATCACCATCCAATTATTGCTGTCGGATGGAATCAGCATTTCAATGCTAGTAAAAACAAAGCTTCGAGTAGGTGTGATTTCTCCCGAGGTGCTTAACGCTCGAAAGAAAATTCTCGGTGAGGTGTAGAAAATGGATATTTAGACCGTATCCCTGATCCTTTCCTGGTGACTAAACAGTCTGAATTTAATCTCTCTACAGGCCCATTTCGACTTAGAATCACACCCTCCGGGGCAGCAATGTTGTCTTACAAAACGAACACTTTTTCGTAGATGAGAATAAATGCAGCATTTTACACTTCAAGCCATTCACAACAGAGATTCTGTGGGTTCCTTCTGTTTTTCTTATTTCTCATATCCAAAATTCCCATTTTAATATGATGCGAAGCAGTTACTCTACATGTTAACACGTAGCATCTCTTCAGTTTAAAAGGTTACTGCTCACAAACGAAATTAATTTGGGATCTGGTAATCTGGATATTCCATACCAAGTATTACTCTGTTGGGGCCATTTAACAATTTCACAAATGCAATATTGAACTTAACATTTAAAACGCTAATTGAGTTAAATCCTTTTTAAAACGATTATATACTCAGGTAACTTAGACATTCTCTTAGTTATCCTCTCTGCCAAGTTTCACTAATTGCCTGTGTGAAATGACGCAACCTTCCAACATTAATGCGGGATAAAACATGATAGTCCGAGAAGAATCAGATTACATTTAATTAGGACAGTTTGCTTTCGTAATGAAGTGTTTTATCTTAATTTTAATTTTTAATCCGTCACATTATGTAACGGATTCGAGGTGCACATCCCATGAAAGACAATTAATTATAATCCAGCTCAGTCAATATATCAAGAGGAAATTATACTCGCAGATGAGTGATGGCACACAAAATTAGTTTTTCACTTCATTTAAATCAATCATATCACTTTGTTTCACCTTTAATCCCGAATTTGGAATCCTTAACATTAGAAGAGCACTTTCGTGGCAATTTCGGGTGTTAAAACTACATTGATTGATGTCCACATTCAAACGTAGTAAAATACTTTTATTAGTTATATCGGGGTCTTGTCACTGCTGTGAAGCTATGCAATCAATATATCTTGTAGCCTCAGTCAATTTTACAATGTAAATATGTATTTAATGCACTGCGATATATATAATCCATGTCTGGCAAAATAATGTGTCATACATTGTAAAGCTTGATTATCAATATTCACACAGTGAAAAATGCCACCAGGCATTTGATTCCAGTCTAATAATTAACATTTAATATTACATAAATGTCCTGATAGACTGTTGCAATGTAGCTGTTTGTAAGATAAATGGAACATTTCAATAAAAAAATCAATAACGAGAACTTTGTCGCATGAATTATACATGCATTGTTTTTGGGTCTTTATTCATTTACAATTCTCGATAATACTTGATTTTTGCACAAGTGTATGGACAAAATTAATGTAAACATCCACTATTTTCTAAATGTTGAAAGTACTATCTTCCCAGCTTGATGACTTAACAGTGACAAAGAACCCATTAAGATGTCATCTTGCTTCATTTAGAAGACAAGACGTCAGAAACAAAGTCATCTTTCTTCACGAGATGGAATTAAATGAATATTAAAAGATGCAACAATATTGATTTATTTCATTGCTACTTTTCTTTATTAAATATAATTCTCATCAATTTAGCTCGTGCAAAAACCGATTCATCCTATCTAGATTACTGAAGCAATTTTTCAATTCATGTTATTATAGAAAGTGTGGCGACACACTTGATCTTGATCAGTTATGGAAAGATTTAAAAAAGATCAATTGCAAAATAGAGTACACCATGAAGCAACTAACCACTGCAGGGCACACAAGTTAACATCGATATAAAATGCTCCAAACGTACGTGGAAAACTGAAATAGTTATGAGGCATTCCTGGAGAAAGATAAACCTTATTTTACTACATTAGCGTTTACTGTACTTTATGCAAATATCATCATTAGCTTCAAGCTGCTTCAATCCTTTTTCATTACAAATTTACCTTCATTCTTTTTGTATGAAGCAATTTTCTTACATGAAACACAATTTTACAAATGGTCCAGCTGTTAGCGTTGAGGCCATGTTGATCACTCACTTGCGATACATGATTCTTCATAAAGTTCAAAACACTTGGGACTGCTGTGAGTAGATCTCGGGGGATTCATCGGATATCCGATGAATCGATCGACAGGCCTTAAATCGGCGATCATCGATTTGAAATTTGACATCGG
>JBCAUI010525464.1:0-11632 GCA_038406195.1 Haplosyllis anthogorgicola | reverse complement strand
TTTATTTTCCTGAAATTGTGCTTTATTTTCGAAAAAATGTGCTTTATTTTTGCGCTTTATTTTCCTCAAACCCGCTACGAGGACTGCTTTTACCAGAAGACAAAATTGTAAACAGAAATCTCAGTTGGATTTAAGGCAGTACTTTCCAGTTATGTGTACCATTTGGTCAGAATTTTAGGTTCATGCAAAGAAAAATATTTCGGGGAAATATGACGCAAATATGTAATGAAAATGTTTAATTTTAAATGGTACGTATTGTTTTTTTACGTCTGGGGAATTGTAAATTATAACTAATGTTGAATACAATGCACGTTTATGTTAAATATCTTTGGTCTAAAAAAACAATAATACATTGTATAGTTTTCGCACAGAAATCTATTTACTTGCTAAATTATTCATTTGATGAGATTCTCATGTCAGAATATGTAGCCATATTTATCACCGACCTATCTGTGGTTTATTTGAAGCAAATGATCCCGAGAATGTATTACGATTGGAGTAAGTTTATGTTATTGTGATTCAATCTATCATGACCCATAAGGGAATTACAGCTTTTTGCTTGAAATAAATCCTCAGCATTGGTAATACCATTTTCAGAGAATGATGGTCTATGAAGATAGCACCGTGGTACATAATTCTGCGCAAGGATATTTCGCGCTCACAGTACGATGTTCCTACATAGATTTTGTGGGTAATTTTATGTGCAATCTATTTGAGCGTGCTTTCATTTACAAATAGTACATTGAGGGTAATTGTGAGCGTGGGACCCATATTTTTCAAGGGAAATGGCAATGCATTTAAAGTGAAGTGATCAATGACAATCGTGTTTGTTGATACATCCAGATACATTTTATGTAAATCCATGCTTACGTGAAAGTGGTAACAAGCTGGATATGCTTCACATTGAAATTTTCTTGGCGTCTAGGTGTTCACAGAACGGTACATATTACTAGTATAAGAAGAGCCTGCACATCCACATTAGGGTCGTTGACCTAGTACTGTTGACAGTTTGGGAGGAAGCTGTTCAATCAGTACAGCAAAGCAGCAGCGTTAGATGTTGGCAGTGTCAGTTGATTAGCAGTTGAAGTTTGCATAGTCTGTTTCATTCGTATTTCACATCGTCGAGTATGGATCAGACGTTTCATATCCAACCATGTGGAAAAAGGCCAAATTTCCTAAAATGGATTGACACCTTCGGTGCCGTGCAATTTGGAGCGACTGATCTGGAAGCATTGCCATGCATGCTTATGGATCCATTGACTCATTACTTATGGAGCTTTCATTCAGAGATTTATAAATAGCCCGGCATTAGCGGTGACATCATTGTGTGAATGAATGAAGCAAGCTAAGGAATGATCCTTCTGTCCTTTGCCAAGCTGGCTTCTAAGTATTGGCATGCGTGTTGCGTTCACATGTTCGATGATTCTCTTCTCATCTTGGGATAGACCACATGTAGTAGTCAGGTTTAGTAGTCAGGTTTAGTCTTCTTTAAAAGTTGTACGGTTTCATTGATATCACCTGTGAGTACTATAACCAGACAGCTGTTTAATGCGAAAATCGGGAGAGTTATGCAAAACACGATGCAGAAGCTTTTTGATTGTAAAAAGTAATATTAATTACCTTTATTAGAACCATAGATTTTAAACAGCATGCAGTAAAGGGAGTTAATTCAAGAAGAGAACATTGGATCAGATAACACAAGACTGGGTATTGGCTGACAAGTGAATTATAAGACTATTGATTTGCGGATTTTATACCTGGTGACCTTGTATAGCTATAATTACTTATTGAAGACCCGTGCTTGGAGAATCCACTTTGAATGCGATATATCGGTTACTGTCTTGTGTCAGTCAATCTGTTGGCATTGATTTTCAGCTTTTCTGTTTGTTGTGCGTGTACTTGAATACATTATGTTCTGTCGTATTTGCAGGTAACAAATCTTGTCAGAAAATGGCAATAAATTTATCAGTTTTAACCAAATAATACAAGAATTTGGATGACTTTTTTTTATTATTTTGCTAAGTTCATATCGGAATGAATCAGCGAGTATGTAGTAAATGTTGGAAATGAATTACCGATTTAACCAACTTAATAAGCTTAACATACTGCCCAAAAACTAAAAATGTTGAAGTTATGGCGAAGAGTAAAATACTTTGGGATGCCATCGCTAACTTCTCATTGAGAATAAAGGATTTTCAGTTTTCGTTCACAGGATTTATACTTTTCATCAAACCCCGACACACAGGATCGTCTCTTATTAAATAAGAGTCTCTACAACATCTGGACTTTTTGTTTCGGTGATAAACAGACAGTAATATTTCTCACTCGAAAACACAATTGTTGGTATTCAGTAAGCAGAATTTTTCAGTTTTATCAATACCCTTCTCTATCATTTGTACTCATTGGGCAACTTGAGTTTTTAAAATAATTCCATTCTCGAAAAAAACCCCCTAATTCCATTCTCGGTGCCACTTAAAGTTTTGAGTTTACATTTTTTAGTTGTTCAGTGTCGTACAAATTACAGTTTAGCAGTAGGAACATTGTGTCTACTACAGGCTGTACCCGTTGGGTGAGTTATGAATATTTGCATGCCTAATATGTTTTCCTTTCCAAGCCTCAGCTTTGCGAGTCATGGATGTGTCGAACGGCAAAATAGAATACCTTACATCTATGGGACATATACCGTCTCTTAAGAGTGTAGCGGTCATTGAAAGTACTCATTACACCATCTTAGAAATGTGGCGCTATCATTGAAACGCAACATACATAAACGTACCATGTGAAAAGTTTAATGCGATTATTCAACCCACAACATACACATACGTGTGGTCTCAGAAGTAGGGCTAGGACGACAAGTCTAGACTAGTCGATAGTCGAGTTGTATGCCCCGACTAGTCGACTAGCAAATCACTAGTCGACTAGTCTATTTCCTTATAAGGTAAAAGGCCAAACAGTTAATCATTGACCATTAGATTTTATATTTTTACCTAAAATGACATTGTACAATTTGTAGCATCTGATAACATGAGTTTATAAAGTAAAACTATTTGATTCCATGAATGATGTCCTCAACAATATGAATACACATCAAATATGTGGGTGTTTTTATGTTACACAGAGGTTTTAAGTGCTGTACACTCAACAAAAAAAGTATTTTGCACTAGATATGACTAGTCGACTAGTCTAGACTAGCAATGCACCCGACTAGTTGACTAGTAAAATTGTTAGTCGTCCGAGCCCTACTGAGTCAGAAGTGTACAACCATCATCAGTTCACAACATACAGATGGGCATCATCTCAGAAGTGTGTACAGATCATTGAATGAACTATCTCAGAATAACTCATTCAACTGGCAAATTAACTGACGAGACTACTATAACCTTCCTATGTAGTGATCTCTTTGAAAGCAAAACTTGCGGTAGTTGCCCAATGATTGTTATCTTGCCTACAAAGTGTATTCTGGTAACAAAAAATGAACAAGCTACTTTTAGTAAAGCAACATCTATGTCCGTGCAGTTTGGCGCTAGTTTAAAGCCTAGGGTTAAAAAAATGTAACGTTTTAGCCGATTGGTACTCTGTAGCTCTTCCTATCATCTGGCCTCATGAAGAACAAGAATGCCTTTAACTCTAAAACCCACAGCCCGCATCGCAAGTAGTCAATGAAATGCCATAAATTTGAAAACATCAAAAATAACAATAAAATGTCCTTCAAATTACCAATCTTTTAATGACCTTGACTTTATTGAATAAAGATTACAGCATATGATATTGACAGATAACAGTCAAAACTAGGAGAATTTTTATTGCTGTGACCTTGAACTTGACCAGATGACCATGGTACTGAAACTTGACCTTGATACTATAAAGTTGCACGAGCGTACCAGGAATGAAGGTTCCAGGTCAAGTGCTTCAGAGGTTATATCCTGTCAAGTCAGGCAGGCAGTTACGACTGAAAACATTATCTTCAATTGTTGTTACAAGGTATAAATCATGACAATGTCATTTTGTTTACAAAGGTATTAAGATGTCGTAAAATGTAAAACATAAATATTTGATGAGTTGAAAGTATGTAGAAGGTGTTACCAGTTTGTTTAGCCAAAACCATATTAATGAGCCAAGATTTGCTTATGAACCTGTACTTGCTCTCACCACTCAAGGAGTTCCATTTTATTTGAAGTAAGGGATCCTTGTGAATAGATTGGGCTTGGTGTAAGTTTATGTAATTGTGGTTCAATTTATCATGACCCGTAAGGGAATTGGAAGCTTTTTACTATAAATAAAGCTGCAGGCCTGTCTAGCTTTAACAGTACAATGGCCCGTGTCCTAGAAGTAGTGCATTAATGCGATGATCAGCTTGACATGATTCACATGGTATACTACACTACGTGAGCGAGGCGTTTACATGGACATGCAGCATACACTTTCAAGTACTAGACGAGGAAGAATGATTGACCGATATTTGTAGGGAAATGGTAATCCATTTGAAGTGAGGTGATCGATAACAGTTGTGTGTGTTTGGTACATAGTAATGCCACTGGCATCTGTTCCCAGAGACCCGTCCCAATGCTACTGTGATAATCACTTGCGTTTACATGTAAGCACACTGGGATTGCTTTGGTAGCTGCATGGGCATATGGAGAAGGCTCCATACAGGGAATAGACAGAGGTGGAAGAATTCTCGGTGGCCGCTTGAACTCATTTCAGCGTCGCATGCAAAATCTGCCAATCAGCCAGTACGTTCAGTCAATTCAACGACTCCTAATGTCTACTTTGATTCGGTATTGCAGCATTTGATGTCAATAGCATCAATTGATTAGCAGGTGAGGTACCCATACAGCTTGTTTCATTCATATTTCACATCGTCGAGTATTGATCGGCTGTCTTATATCCAACCATGCAGAAAAAGGCTAAATTTCCTAAAACGGATTAACACGCCACGTAATGCGTAAATAGCTGCAAAGTATACGTCCGATTAATCAGACTTGGTTCATTGATGCAATTACATAACAACCTTAATGATGTATTAAAGCATTCAGTCAGATGAGGGCCAAATGCACCAAGGACAGCGATCCTACAGACCTTTTCACTTCTTAGATATTCGCCATGAGAGGTATTGAATGATGAAGTGCTACTTATTTCCGTTGAAATCAGTTGTTGGTACACAAGCTGTGGCTTTACACCGATAACGCGCAAGGTGCTGCATGATGTTCCTTGCTGTCCTAATTGCATGGCAGTGCCGATGTTCAGTACGTTTAATGCAGAGATCAATGAATTGCAGACCTTGACTGCTTTCAGTCGATTTACGCCCGTAATAAATCAGCTGTTTCCCCGTAGTGACACAGCCATTTGATGCATGTCTGCACAGTGTGTACGGCAACAAATTTCGTATTCGAGAATGATAGAAGAGTTACCTAATCGATGAACAACTGGGGTTTAAAACCACCCGCGGGACGGACAATAAGCACAGTCCACATTTATCTTGGACATACAATTTAAAGCAGTTTTAATGTATTTGCTAGAGGTTGCAGAGTGAAAAAAGAATAGCGACACGGTGTTTTCATTATGTTCAGTAGGTTAAATGATTTTTTGTCGAAGAGCAATGAGCAATAGACGAAAAGAACATAATGTACCTTTGCATTTCATGGTACCAAATTTTGGGTTAATAACGGCAACAAATTTAAAGCGAGTAGCATTAATTTGTAAATTTCGCTAAAAAAAAGGAAGTTGCAATTATAGCAAGACTTTGCAATATCCTGATGAGAGGGCTTTCCGGTGAACTTTTCAAGTGCAATGCCTGATCTGGCAAAAGCATCACAAGTCCCTTGACATGCAACACTTACAATAAATGGTTGGATTATATTTTGGAACAAAACAATATAAAGTGTTTCGCAAATTAACAGTTCATTCATAAGGCAACAGATAAAAGGTAATCGCAATAATTTGACCAGATGTGGGTAATTAAAAATCATTTTGTTTAATAAATTCTTCAATAATTTGATAAGAATTGTGAATCTGCATGTTTCTCTTTATTGATGAGGATTTTCATTGCAATATGATTTATGTGTGATTTGCAAAAGAGCGCATCTATTTTGTACTTCGTTTTGCCCTTTAATAGTTGTGTTAGGAAATTTTGCATGACCACACCGCATTGCATGACCACACCGCATTTCGTGGTTTCTACGACTCACAAATAGGCTTTACTACATTGCCATGGAAACTACTACGTCCTCGATTCACCTTGGCCTTGTCTGCCAAAGGTTCTTGGATTTATGACAAAACCATGATGGGTATTTATCAAGCAAACTTCAAAATATAAGTAAAATTTAATGTTCGCATGCGAATTTTGTTTTGCCATCCGTTAAGGTGTCAAATTATACAAATGTATTAATAAATATCGGAAACAAATTTCGAACACGTGTCTTCGATAAGGTCGATAAGATTCAGTAAGGTCAGTCTACAGAGTATCGAGATCTTTGGTTGGTTTGAAATAACTGTCATGACGTTAGTCGAATCGGAGGAATCGTTGAGTTTCAGAGCTCACAAGCAATGGCGTCTTCGCTCGTTTGGTTAGTATCGTTACCATAGAGTGGGTAAAAGACTGGTTTTGTAACATGTAATGTCCAACGCACTATAAATGTTTACATGCAATGGCATTCGATGGGGGTTGTGGTGTTAGTTTGAAGTTTATGTAAATTGTTTCTTACATTATGTAATGCATTCGTCACTGAACACACAGAAATAAGCTTTGACAAACGTAAAGGGGCGTATACATATTCAAATGTAAGTAGTTGTGAAATTTTCAAAAGAGAGCTTGCTCCTCAAGTAATACTGTACTATCCAAAGAAGTTGTCGCCTTAAATTGTTCAGGCCATGTGAATATGTTAGATATAATCTGTAAATTGGGAAATACGCCGTCCGTTTGGAGTTTGGGAAATACCCCCCTTAAGCATATTATATCTTTAATGTAATATAGAGAATAGAAGCGATAGAACCATCCTGTATTTAACCAAATACAGTATATATGCTGCCATCTGACACAACGTGCGTTCATTGTGGTAACTTGGGAGGTGCTTCCATCTTCCGTTTAAGGTTGTTCTGGATGAAGAGTCGTTGAAGCTGTTGTAGTGGATGTTAAAAACAGGTGGCTCTCATGAAATGAATGTCTTGTAGAATAATTTGGGAAGCATTCCAAGAGGTGTCAGCATTATTACAAACACTGATCGTTTTGTCAAGAAAGAGGGTCGCCGCAAACTTGACGGGATTTATCATATTAATTTAGAGCGTGTTTGCGCGGATGCGGAGAGGGCCTCTGGAGAGCAATCTATCGCTGTGTCGAGCCTTGGATTCGAGCAGATGAATTGCCGACATATGGCAGTCTTTGCATATTCAATCTACCCGCACAAAGTTCTGACGGGGTCATGTCGGCTCATTTGTAATATGACATCTCCGAACCGCCCATTGAGACTTGATTAAGTCCGACGGAATAATGATATGACGATGAGACTAATTAGATTATTACTCCATACAGGGAAGGGCCAAGAGTTTAGCATTTTCCTCCCCAAGATTTATGGCTGTAAATATGCAGCATGTATGGGGGGGGGGGGGTGCGGGACAAGTGATCGGGGTCCTCAAGTAAACTGTAGTGTTTTATGAACCTCGAGAGACCCGAGGCTTAAACAATATGTTGTGAGGGTTTAGTCAGGACTTGTCAATAAACAGACAGTATTTACCAGGAGAGGATTCCCCTCTAATATGACATTGGACAGTGTTCCATTCCGCATAAGAGGACAAATTCAACACAAATATTTGACCAACCAATAAACAATCGCAATTTAAGCGAATCATATCAATATAATCTGTTAATTTAATTACATTTGAATTGCAGTGTTATTTTATATTCATTATTTATTTCAATTGTGTACTTAGTCGAAGAAGTAAGATTTAATTAAAGAAGTGAGGATTAAAAATTAATGGTATTATTTTTATAACCTTTACAACCTTCTTGTATCTCAGGTCTGTTAATGACTTGCGCCAACGTTGTGTAATGTATTATTTTTCTATCTATTTGCAGAATGTTCAAGATGCTGTGATGAGAGAAACGAAGGCAATGAAGGTAAGGGTACAAAAACAAATGTTTTACCTATGTATTGAAAAGTCTCTTGAAATAGTTATTAAATTACGGATTTCATCTTTGAAGTTTGGAGTTGAATTGTAAGCCGGTAATACATCGTTATTTTATTCTAAAATGTAAAGCTGAACTAACTTTAAATAGGTAAAACAAAAAATATGACAAATGGGTAAGTGTTGCTTAAGTGTACGAGTTCAAAACTTCGAAGACAGAGACTGATGGAAGACTTGACCAGTAATGTTTGACTGCCAAGTTCCCCTACCAACCACATTTCCCGCGTTGAATGAACTCAGTTTAAATTTTATCTTTATTAATACCAATTCTGAAAAATGGAGATGTGTTTAAACAACATTTGTAGAGAGCCATCCAAGTCCGAAACGGGATACCAAAATGGATCTCGATCCACAAGATTTTGGATCTCGGTCCACAAGATTTTATGGAAAGACACTACTCGAACACCAGTTTGTTTTTGTGATCACTATCTATTAGAATGGAGAATGCTTTAAGATAGCTTTCGCATTCAGCCAAAAGCGAAAACCCCTAGGTCTTGCATGGTGAAACTCCTTTCTGCGAGATTAAAACTGTATTCAACATGTAACAGCCTGTCATTGCCCAGAATAAGTACTGGAATTTGACAATTTTATTAAAATCCTGGAAAAATCATAGGTATCCTGGAAAAATGACAGTACCATGGACAGTTATTTGCATTTTTCAATTTTACCAGTTGTGTAAAATAGGTAATGTAAACATTTTACCCAAAGGTATTTGGAGGCCACATTAATAAAAAAAAAAAAATATTATACCTGGAATTTCACTTAAACTTTCACTTAAATCTTGGAAAAATCCTGGGAAAACCCGGGAATTTTGTCAATGCCAGAAAGTGGGAACCCTGATGAAGTTGAAGCATCATGAAGTCAACGAAGCAGCAAAGCATGAAACGCTACGACAACACATATGGCGTTATGTTATTACGATGCTACGTCGCCAAAGTGCGTGGCACTTTTCTGACACATTGCGGATTGCTTGATTGGTGACTGAACCAAAAGACACGACAATCAGCCAACCAATTAGTCATTGTTCAGTATTCGTTAAGAATACGTATTTTGTAATTGCTAAAGTTGAAAGCTAATATGGGGCTTTGATATATGAAATCAAAGGAGAACAGCTTTGATATAGCCCTACAGATACAGTTGGGTCTCTGAACTGCTCTTAATACCACTTAAGTGTCATCTAGTAGGCCTTTATGGAGCTATATTCATTGAAGCCCATTGATTATTGGCAGAACTCAATGCCAACGAGTTAAGTATCTGATCTATTATAGATGCTGTGGAGAATATGATCATATTTAAATCTGTAGATGTTCTCGGTACCGCCGAGGCCAAAACATCCCGTAAACACCAATATGTGGAGTATTATACCACTTTACTTGCCATTAGCTTTTCCCGTGCTTGGTGAGGCCTTCCCGTGAATTAAATCTGTTTGAGAAATGACGAAAGAAATTTAGAGATAAAAGAAAGTGATGCCAAGTACGTTTGTATTTTAGCGTTGTGGTCCATGCCCTAGTATGTACCAACACACCGAAGTCTTTCTTATAAATTGTAATGTGGTCAGAGGGTATTGATACCTATTGTAAATTAAGTGATTGGTTATCACATATGGAATCTTGTAGGTCGACCTGACAAGAGCGGCAATAAATTCATGTCAATATGATCAGAGGGATAAAGAATCACTTTATGTGCTTATGCCCTCGTTCATGTGATATTCTTGATGCAGATCACGGTGCAGTTTGCTACTAAAGTGGTGGCTTGTTAATACAATGGTTGTCCGCAGTTGGACCCATACGGCCTGTCCACTCCATGTAGATGGTAGATATCAGATCATATCTGTTGCAGTCTGATAATAATGCAGCTTTATTCTGTAAGACAATCCGTGAGGAACAGCTGTTACCAGCGCCTCCTGATATGCTCTTGTTAACTTCGCGGCCAGGTTTGATTGGTTTTCGGTAGATAAAGTATCGGAGCATTTAACATGTTGTGAGTATGTACAAAATCTTAAACGGTTGATATTCCATGCATATCTATGTATAGGCTTCTTCGTCGCTGTCTCACAATAAAGTACATTCTTACAATAAAGTATCATGAAGTTCGTCAGCACATAAACTTGTTTCCCTATTGTTTGCTATTTTCGTGTTATCATCTTGAAAAGAATAAAGAGCCATTGGCTTGCTTAGAAAGAGATTAGAGTAGGTGAAAACCAGTGTGATCCCAACAGCAAATCCATTATAGTAAGTGTTACTCGAGGGCTTCCGCACGTAAATGTGTGTTGTAAAAATTGAAAAGTTTGCTTTCAGGGTAAGTAAAAAAAATCGCCCTTGAAACCCTACCATATTTCATACAAGACAAGCGTACACTTGTTTACATTTTACAACGCTGATATTGCCTGATGTTGGAGAGTGGGTGATGATTTTGTCCATATCAGATTGAATGTTGCAGAATGAAAATTTTGTGTTGGATTTAAAACGATAAAGGTGAATCTGCAGACGGTGCAATGCAGATTAGATTTAGAAATTTTAATAGACTTGTAACGCAATTCCAAAAGTCTTGGAAGAAATGACATGCTTTCGTGCATGTTTGTTTATTAAACGCTTCGGGATTAGATTTCAGGGTATGATAATGAAATTAGCTGTTTTCATAAGCTTACAAATGATAAAGAAATATGAGAGTTTGGCTGGAAGTGAAATTGTAATAGAAAATGGAAATGCTTTCATTATTCCGGAGCTGTTTTCAATGAGAAAAGCGCGGTGACAATGCAATGTGTGTGAATGAATTTAGGATGCAAATTTGATGGAATACGAATGGGTGGACTATGGCAATAATCTCTACTCTGAAAACGACCCAAGCCCATTCGATAGGGACAAACTGGGATAAAGGTAGTAGGATTCAGATCTCGTACTCTTAACCTCCACACTCCCATCTGATCAAAGAGAAACAAACATGAAATGCAAAGGACGAGGCTAAATGATAACATGCGGAAGTAACATAGTTCATGAAAAAGTAAGACACAAGCAAGAGAAGTTGTTCTTACCTTACTGATATTGGCTCAGTACATTTGTTGGTTGATGCAAAAAAATGTAAGGAACGGTTGATAACAAATTGTAATATGCATAGCCAGATTTGTATGTATGTGCCCTACTTTGAATTCTAGTCTTTTTGCACTTTTGATTGAAGTGCGATTAGTGGTTGCGATCGAGCTATCGTGTCACGGTATCGGAAAAGGTATAAATGCGTCACATTTTAGGGTAACAGTGATAATATCCTCAGATGTGACTGGTCTCATTTTGCATCAGTTTTTGGCTCATTTGGCATAATTGCCAAAGAGCCTATAGAATCATATATTGTTCGTCGTCCGGCGTTGTCGTCCGGCGTCATCTGTGCACAGCTGCCCTGAGCACACTATTGATCATAGAGACTTCATATTTTACATACACATGCACCTATGTCCCAT
>JBCAUI010525453.1:0-11632 GCA_038406195.1 Haplosyllis anthogorgicola | reverse complement strand
AGAATGGGTAATAAAGTGTTCCAGCAGACATATCACCATATCACTGTCTTGCTTTAGTTACTTGCTTGGTGCCGTAATACTAGCGTCCGCCGTGCGACGATCCAGAACGAAATACGGAACGAACTGAGTCTGACACATAGAAGGGACTTTCCAGTTGTCAGAAGGGGTCAATATGGCAAGGAAGGCTACCATCATGGCTGTCCAAGAGGATGTGGCAGCAATTATGCAAGAAGAAATAGACCAGATAAGAGATGCTCAAGCACAAATGCCTGCTGGGAATGTGGGGAAGTGGTACATTTCATTCGTGACTGCCCGGCAGTAGCTAAGAAGAATGAAACTGTCCCTGACCAACAAGCTCCACTGGCACCTACTGCTGGAAATCCAGGCCCAGTCCCTGACCCAAAAATAGGGCAAATGACTCACTCAATGACAACAACAACACCCATCATGGAGGCTGTCTTTGGGACACTATTGAATGAACTAACCAAGCAAAAGATGGCCAAAAGAACATACAAAAGAAAATATAAAGATCTAAAAGCTCAACTACGTCAGGCTAGTACAGCTCCTACCCTATCCCTGCCCCAGCAGTGCCCCCTTTTACTGCCCCTGCAGGCCAAGTTAAGCCACCAAATGGGAAACCAAAGAAAGGTAAAAATGGGGCCCCACCTAATCAGGACCCCACTGGACCTACTAATGGCAAGCCCATTGCCTACCAAATGAGAGCTTGCTCCAAAGCAGCCTCTACAGCATCTGCAGCAGCTGCAGCAGCCATTTTGGCTAGTGCCCCACAATACACAACTGCTGTATGCCATGAAATTGAATCTGCTCTGCAGGAAATGATGGATGATACCTGTTCTGAGGGCTCTGCCACCTCTGTTGAGACCATACAGGAAAATCCAGACTCTGGAGTGGGAGAATCTGAATCACAACCCTGACTAAAACTATGGAAGTGGACCTCCTGATATCTACCCTCCCTGTACTATAGTGACATTGAAAATGGAGCTTATTGTGTTGACTGCAAAACCCGTCATTTGGATGTAGCAGTACAGGAAGTTGTGGTTGGATCTAGTGTTGGAACCACCTTCCCTTCCCAAATTGGCACCACTAAATATAATGCTCTCATTGATATTAGGGCTACTCACTCCTGTATGAGTGAGAGCCTATATTGAAAATTACACCTGCCTGAGATACATCCCTTACATCGGACAGTGGTACACTCTGTGACTGGAAGCAGCTTAGCTCCCTTAGGTCAAGTAATGTGCTCCTTTCAGTTGGGTACTAAGGCCTTTGAATTTCCCTTTATAGTCTGTAAACATCTTACCAGACCCTTTATAATAGGAGAAGATTTCCTTAGACAAAATCAAATGGGTGTAAGGTATGACATATTTGGAAAATGTATATTAGATCATAACTCTGAGGAGTTAGTGGCTAACCTAGAATTTGAAGATAGACCTACTCTAACTCTTCAATCATCTGTGTATGTACCAGGTAGATCAGTTGCAGTATTGAATGTGAAAACAAACATAAAGGAAGAAATTGATGGTAAATATCTGAGAGTAATTGAGAATCCCCTGCTAAAGCAAGAATACTCCTTAATGCAAGTTTATCCCACCATACATAATGTAAGCCCAGAATCTCCTGAAGTTATACCTTACCTAGTTGTCAATATTTCAACATAAAGTGTTAGGTTACCATCTAACACTGTAATGGGCTTTCTTGAAGAGAAACCTATCGATATAAATGAAATCTCTACAGAAACAGTACTCCTAACCCCTATGCTGAGAGTGATGAGTTAGATGTAGAAGAAGACCTTTCAAATGGTGATGAAGCAGGAAAAAGGTTTATCACTTCTCCTGCAGATATAGAAATACATAGAAAAGTTAAATTGCAAGATGCAGGGGTGTCCAAGGAACACTGGGACAAATTTGATGAATTATGTAAAGAATATGGAGATGTCTTTTCTAAGGATTCTGGAGATCTAGGAAAAACACCTTTAATAGAAGTTGATATTGATACAGGGGATCACCCACCTATTTTACATATGAGGAGTGGCTATTATCATATGGCCTCATCAAAGAAAGTTTGACCTAAATCTGCTTTTGTGGCTCCTGCTGGAAAATGGAAATTCAAACACTGCCCCTTTGGACTGGCTCAGGCCCTGGCTTACTTCCAGAGACTAGTGAATGAAGTTTTGTTGGGATTTGATTTTGCTTTTGGCTATTTTGATGACGTTCTTAGTTTCAGTCCTGATATAGACACTCACCTTCTGCACCTACATCTTCTGTTTGAAAGATTGTGATTGGCAGACCTTAAATTAAAAAAGGAAAAATGTAATTTCTTAAAGAATCACATCCAATATTTAGGACATCTGGTATCAGGTATGGGGATCAAGTGTTGAACAAATGCCTCCCCCTAAAAATGCTAAAGAAATAAAACAATTCCTTGGCCTGGTTGGCTACTACAGAAAGTTTATTCCTTGATTTTCCAACATTGCTAGGCCTATGAATGCTTTAACATGAAAAGATGTTCCTTTTTGTATGGGATGAAGTTTATCAAAAGTCCTTTGAACTGTTAAAGGAAGCCCTTCTTTGGGAGCCCATACTGGAGTACCCCAACCCAGAACAACCATATGTTCTTTTCACAGATGCCAGTAAGTATATGCATGGGCCTGTGTATTAACCCAAAGAGAGGCACCACAAAATTAAAGGAGAACCAGTAAGTAAATTATGTCCCATTACCTATATGAGTGGGTTGTTTAAGGGAAGCCAAACTAATTAGGCTTGTTTAACTAAGGAGGCATTTGCTATTTATATGTCTGTCAAGAAACTAGCATGCTATCAGGAAGATGCTGACATCACTCTGAGGAGTGATCACCTTCCTCTCAAGAAATTTCTGTTGCATAACACCCTAAATACCAAAGTTAATAATTGGGCTGTAGAAATAGCACCGTACAGAATATATTTTGAGTATATTAAGGGAATTAGAATACACTGGTGGACACAATGAGCTGACTTATTGAAATTGATCCCTCTTGCCAACAAGCTGAGGAGCCTGAAGGCTTTGAATTTGGATATTTTGTTTTTGATACACTACCAGATATTGAAGTTAATGATATTGAAGTAGCAATAGCAAACATTAATGGTGCAGAAATTATCAAGAGTCCTCACGACTTTGAATTACCCATACCTATAAATGAAGACCAATGGATCAAATTGCAGCATATTGATGAATTCTGTCAGAAAACCCACAAGACCTTGCAACAACATCCCAAACGAATATCATTTCCATTCTTTATGGATGCAGGCATGCTTAAAAGGTACACAAAAATAGATGAAAAGATCTATACAACTACAGTAGTTCCCAGTAGTCTTGTTCCCCAAATAGTAGAATTGGCACATGATCAGTTAGGCCACAATGGGATCAATCATACCTTTGCCCTTTTAAGAAGGCTATACTTTTGGCAAAATATGAAGACTGTCATAGAAACTTACATAAAGAATTGCTATATTTGTCAACAGAGAAATAAGCAAATAGTGCATTATGCTAAAGTGAATTTTGAGACAGCCACCTTCCCCATGGAATTCATCTCCATGGATTTGATAGGAGAATTCAATCCTCCATCAGAATAGGGGCACAAGTTTGCCCTTACTGCCATCTGTATGCTAACAGGGTATGTCTTTTGCATACCCTTGAAAACCAAAACAGCCAAAGAAGTTATACAAACCTACATTGACCACATTTATTCCAAATTTGGAGGCTCATATAAGATGCTATCAGATAATGGAACTAAGTTTAAAAACAAGCTTTTTGAAGAAATCACCAAGACTCTGGGGATACACTTAAAATTGTATACTGCCCCACACTTCCCTGCCTCAAATGGATGCATTGAAGGGTTCCATGCCTTTCTCAAGGCTTGTATTGTGAAACATGTATCAAAATATTTAGAATGGGATGAGGTAGTACCTCTGGCTTGTGCTGCATATAATTTTATTCCAAATGAGCACTCTAAAGAGAGTCCCTTCTTTTTGATGTTTGTCTTAGATCCTATTTTACCTTTGAATTCTTTTTTGGCACCAAAAGTCAGGTATTTAGGAAATGATGTTAACATGATTTCTTTAGAAGCTCTAAAGAACATGTTTGAAATTGCTGCAACCAATCTAAAATTGGCCAGACAAAAGAAAACACCTAATCAAGTACATCTGCCTACTCAACTCAAAGAGGGAGATACGGTAATGATTAAAAATCATACAGCTGGCCCCTTTGATCCCACTTATCTGGGCAACTACTGAGTAGTAGCTATTAAGGGCAATCAAGTTGAAATTAGACCTGAAGGAGGTAAAACAAAGATGGAACACATCAAACATGTCAAATCCATTTCCCCAATTTAGATACATGTTGCAGCTACCTGATTATACCAAATTTGGCAGAAAAAGCATGTTAAGGATGGATCCCACCAAGATACCTGACTTGCAATGGAAAATAGCTGAAAGTAATAATACTACTAGTGTTTGGGGAACTTTAATTGATACACACATTTTTATTATTCAGGCTTAGAACACGACAAGATCTGCTGAAACCTTTGTTACTACCCTACATAAAACACCAGTATGTAGTTTAATGTCTTTCTAACTTAACTAATTGTTTACCCTAAAACTTTTAGGAGCAATGTTCTACATCTCTGTGCTGATAAGACAACTTGTTGGCATTGGAGAAATAAAATTAATACTTTAGCATAGATTAACTTTTAGGATGGCCTTGATAAGATGCAGCTGTTAAAACCTGCCACTGTAAATGCCACCGTAAAAGTGGGACTTTTTGGCTGTAGGTCTATGGAAACCTGCTGCTGTAAATGTGGCTGTTCAAAATGTGGAACATTATATCAAATGACAGCTACTCCACCCCCAGCAACACATGCCCTGGTATCAACCAGCCAATAGGTGACAACCATTCCGCATGACTTCAGCCATCAACATTATGTATGCAAAACATCTCTTTCAGCCAATGCACATCTTGCTTTACATTTACTCCTTATTTGACCTCTGTCCATGCTAAATTTCGGCCAATTAGCACCTGTGAAAGGGACCTCACACAGAATACTCCCCCAGCAGGACAAAAAAACAGCTCAAAAGGTCAAGAGAGCTCAGACCTGTGATGCCTTTGACAAAGTAAACCATGAGAAAGACAGGACCTGATGGTCAACTCTTGCCTGAGTATTGCCACCTATTGCCACAATGTCAGATGTAACACCAACCACTACTGCTGCTGCTGTTGTCACAACTGCAACAGCTACCCCAACACAGGCAATGACAACTGCAGTATTGGCAACAACTACAGCCCCTGTCACCACTGCAACAGCTTTGGCACAGGTGGTGGCAGGGAGCTCTGGGAAAACTCCCCCAGCAAAACCTAAAAAGAAGCCACAGACTCCCAAGTCACCAGCCAGTAGCAGTAGCTCCCCCAGGAGCACACTGGACAGCACCCCATCCCACAAAGCCATCCAGAAGACACCACCAAGTCGATGGAGCTGCTCATCCAAAAGCTTCCTTTTCAAAGGTTGGTGTGTGAGGTAAAATCACAAATCCTCTGTATCCAAGTCAAACACACCATCTAGTATGTATGCATAATTAATAAGCCATGCCCATCATCCCAGAAACTAGTGAGCTGACCAACCAAACCTGACATTGGGCTTGATAATTCCCATGCTGCCTATTGGTCAATATTAGTCACCCCTAAGGGAGGACACTCATTGGATGACCCAATTTCTCTGCTATAAATATGGCATCTCACACTGCTGTATTCAGTCCCAAGCTTATGGTCATGGTGTGAGCACTCCATCAACCATCATGTCTCATCATGTACCAACTGCACCCCTTGCCATTATCACTCATGAGCCACCATGTCCCTTCCCCAAAATCACCCAACCCCTGGAAGAAAAGTCGAAGACTTTTCAGATGAAGAAGCTGTGTATGACCAGTTGGCACCCCACAAGCAACATCAATACAATGAATACAAGGAGTTTCATGGAGACTTCCAAAAGGAGTTCCATCAAGAGGGAAGCATGAGATGCCTGATATGGGGTATAGTGTCTGACATACACTCACCTGTGCCATTTGAGACCATGGCCAATGAAATGAGAACAGCCACAGCTGAAGAAGATGAGGTTACCATCGTAGAAGTAGTCCAGCCTGATGGGAATGTATGTTGCTGCATAACTCTGGTTTTCATCAAATCTGAACTGGACAAGGAACATGCCACCTTCTATCCACTGGCTGACCCTCATCCACCAGCCTGATGATCCCCCATATGAAAGCCATGACAACAACTCCTTTACTGATTCTGACTGTTACAAATCTGATGATGAGACCATCTCCATCAAAAGTGACAGCAGCAAGGCTGAGGCCTTTGAAGAGAAGCCACCCATTAAAGTTAAACGGGCACTGCTAGATGGCTGTCTTCACCAAATAGCCACAGGTCTCCATGCAGCAGCAGATGGGTATGACATCTTAAGGAACTCTGTGGGCCAGATGGTACCCTACAAAGCAGCAAAGGTGGCAAGAAAGCTTCCCAAGCCCATAGACATAAACATACCTGCTCCAATCACCAGTGTCATTGAAAAATTGGGACCGGAGAAGGCCACTGGCACCAGCCTTTACCAGCATCCAGAGCACAACACATATGTCAAAGTCCAAGAAGTCACCAGCCTCAAGAGAACAGGGTCCAAGAAGCCATAACTGGGAGGAAAAGAGCTGGTTAGAGCCAAAAGAAGTATGGTAAACAGAAGAAGCCTGCACCAGCACCCATTAACTTCTCCCGTCACAGTACCAGCCACTCCACAGAAAGTTGCCCTGACAAAGACACTGATGATGAAGCAGATGAACCTGGCCCATCCTCTACCTAGGCTCTAAGAGCCTTTGAACCCCAGGTCCTTTTCAGGACCACCCAAACCCTCCCATTGGAAATATCCTAGAAAAGCAAATAAATAAAACTTTCTGTATTAATCATAATTTTTCATTTGCAGCTCAAAATCCACTGCTGCCATAAATGCCACCATTTCCAAAAAAACACTATCACTTAAATATGTACATGTAGTAATAACTATTATTTTTATCTCTTTGTAGATATCTTTTGATTTGGCTGGTCCTGGGATTGACTCGAACCCAAACTACCCCGATTCCCTTGATGATGACCTTCCCATAAACATACATGCCATAGAAATGTCCAGTCCTCCCCCACTCCTCCTAATAAACTGACTCATTCTGTTATTTTTGAACCCCAACCTAAGGTAAAACTGACAAGATCTATGTATAAGGTGACAAGTTTCATTGACATCTCTCCCTATTTAAGCTCATTCAATATGTTCAAGAGCTATATGGATGAGTTTGAAGAAGACATGAGTGACCATTCAATATTAGGCCCCCTTAGACACCATGGAGAAGGTGCTGTCCACTTTGATTTTGATATGAGCAATCTCACTGAAAACACCTATCAGATTATCTACCAATCAAGACAATGCCAGGCCCAAAAACAACAATGCAAAGATTTCCTTTGCATACATAGATTTAATGAGGAGCTAAAGTACATTACAACCATATTCCAATCCATTTATGGTAGATTCTTAAGCACAATAGATCATATAGATTATCACCCCACCTCCAGGATCACTAGAACAGCAAGATATACAGCTCTAGGACCCAGAGAGCAGCACCCTTGATGAATTGGATGAAAAATTAATTGACAATTTACTGAAATATTTGGAAACTATTAACCCACCCCTACAACAGTCATTGAAGTGCATGAAACAATTTGGCATGATGACTTGGGTATTAGGCTGGGGCATATATACTAATGCCAAAAACATTTGGCAAATTAGGAAAGATCTGTGCCAACTTCAGAACCAAAATATCTTGCAGGATAAACAAACGTGGGGTAGCCAACTATTTGAACCTTACTGCCACCCAGTTAATCACCATGAGTCATTACTTTTTGAACTAGATATGCATTTGACCACCATGAAGAAAGATCTCTCCCATGCGGTAAGAGACATCTGTCTTGTTAGGAACACATTACAAGTGTTTTCAGAACTCAAAATCAGGCTCAATAGAATCAGCTCTGGATTATTGGCTCTTAAGGAGAATGCAGACAATGTCTCTGAGAATACTGGCTACTCAGAAAGCCAACCCTTTAGTGATTCCACCGGAACAATTACAAGAAACCTTGAAACAGGTTAAGAATGACATACATTCAAATATGTGTCTTGCATTACCAGAGGACACAGATTGCAATATATTTGCATACTATGAAATCATCAAAATTACACAAGTGGAATATGAAGATTATTTAATGATGGTACTCACCATTCCTCACACAGACACAACCTTGGCAATGGATCTCTACAAAATATACAAATTGCCCATGATGCACCCTACATTACAGGTGCAGGCAATATACCAATAAGAGGGTGAGTACCTAGCCTTAATGGTTCACAGACTGTACACAGCAATCCCGACCTCAGAAGATATCAGGCTATGCATGACCACATGGGGTTATGTCAGCATATTAAATTAGGATTTATACCTGGTTAGCATGGTTAAATGGTGTGTGTACACACTATTTATTCAAGATGAGCAAAAGATAAAGAACTACTGTAGTTTCACCACTACTACAATACCCCCCAATGTGGCTTAAAATCTAGGGGGATATATATGGGCCATTAATATGACCAAGGCTCTAAGAATGCAAATCCAGTGTCTAAAAAACACATATGTGGAATACATCCCAGCTCCATTAAAAATTATTGAGATCCGTGACAGGTGTGAGGCTTACTGCCCAACCCTGTGTATCCCCACAACTTCTGAAATCTCAGTAGTCAATTCCAACAGGATTCATGACACCTAAACCTTTTCATTGATTTCAACAGTCACTATGTTAATCTGACCACTTTAATTATTTGGTATAACATCACCCTTAGTAATTTAACACAAGAAGAAATCAATCATCTTAAAGCTAAGATGATTACCTTGAAACACATGAATATGCAGGAGTATAGTGCTAGTCTCTTCCAAAATGAGTTGATAGATTTCTCTAAGGACACTTGGTCATTGCCACCCAACCTGATACTAGCGGGACTGATAGTGGCATTCCTAACCACAATCATTGGAATAGTGGCTTGCCTTTGGTTCAAGAAAAAGGGGATAGTGACCACTAGCAGTCTCCCTTCTGTGTTAAAAACATTTTTAGACAAGGTCATCCAACCCACAGACAATGCCCCTCTTCCAAACTCCAATTCCCTTATAATTCCTTCCACCTCTGGACCTCTGCCTCCTACCACCCAGCTTCAGCCAATTGTTCCAAAAGCAAGTATTAGTAGAGAATCCCCATCACCAGACACATCCATCAAAGCAATACAAACTACCCCATTGGCTCCTTCTCCAGAGAACATCACCATCAAAATTGAGCCTGATGTACCAGGACCCTCTGTGCACACCAGGGACATGACACACACCCTATTTTGCTGAGCGGCCCAGGACTTAGCATGCAGTGGCATTGAGTTGAGGCCTTACCATAAATACCTAAGCAGACACCATAACCCAGATCCAGAAGTTCCACCTGTACATCCCCCACATAAATCAAAAACCAATTTGTAACTATATATACAAAATCACATGTACTCAAAACATTATAAAAAGATTATATATGGTTGAGTAATTTTCCTGTGTAAGGGACGTTATAGCTCAAAGTAGAATATAGCTCAAATACCTTTCATTTTGACTACTGGTATTCTCACTTAAGGCATGGAGGGGCACCACATCCTATTTCTTACCATACCCATCCCCATAAAACTTCAACACAAGCACCAGACAATAGTATCCTATATTTTTCACTTTGCTAAACAATACCCCTTTCTTATCTGGCTGCCTTGCTAATCAGTGATGTGTAACACCTGCAGTATCTAATAGACCTTCACTCAAATGGCATCCAGATAAGACTCCATATAAAAACCTCCTCTCTGCTGCCAGTGAGCAGACCTGGAACAGAACTTAAGTGGGCACCTAGTGCAGCTGTGGTCTTGGACAGTAAGTGAATCCCTTAAGGAGTTAAGGGAGTGAAAGCAGAACACTGGACTTATATATTTCTAGAACTTACAAATGGAACATTTTACTGAATGCCTTTTGTTCACATAACTGCAAAGTGCATCTATGCATTGGACTTACTTTTTCTACTATGAGAGGAACTATTGTTCTCATAGACCAGCAGAACTTTTACACCTGCAGAGGAGAGCAGTAACCAGACCACTCTACGTCAAAAATGCTCTGTGATTTTACTTAAGTGCATATTGGATTTACTATATGTATAGAACTGCATCTAAAGCTGTCAAAGTAACCTGTGATAATTGTAACATAAGCCTCTATGCTACTTGTTCTTTCAACGAGCCACAAAAAATGGATTTATAACCTTTATATTTGAAATTGTCATTAGTCTCAACACACAACAAGCCTGGCGCAGGCGCACAGCTTTGCAGGAACACGCGTCAAGAGGGAAGAGTACAGTAGAACTTGTCTTGAACGACACTGTCTTAAACATCGTGTATTTTTAGGACACTTTCTTCCGTATGCAACGCTATTAAAACTTGCTTAAATGACCCTGCCTTGGGCGACTCCCTGCCGTTTAGGACACTTTTGGCATGGAAAAGTTCAGCGTCAGTCATGACAAGCTCTATTGTATGCCTAAAGCGAACCTGACGAGATAAATCATCAGACAGTTTGAATCCCAAAATGTTATTTTCGTCTCTATCATCATCATGTTGTCCAAAGGATTTTCCCTCTGTGAAAAATAAAATGAAATAAAAGAATGCATCTCAATAAAATTCAGTACAGTTGTCCAAGAAGTTTGCACAAGTAGGCTCCATGACTTTCCATACTTGTGGCCTCACACAGCCATCTATTTTCTTGGTTATGACAAAATTCGAAGCAATGACCTAATAGCTATTTCTATTTAATCAACAGTCTGGTACCATTCCAAGATTTAACTGAGAAGACTCGCGGTCATGTTTTGAATTTTTTGTAAGTTCTTACAGATTTTGTTTGACCTTTCAACCCCTCAACTGGATACTCTAGTCAACAGCGCAATAACTAAAATTTCACGATATAATTTACAAAATTTGTAAAATTCGAACCTTGATACCGACATTTCTATCTTTGAGCGCAGACAAATTCAAACTAAAAGTTGTCCGAACAGTGCGTGAATGAAACGGTTATTACAAGACATAAAAAAAAAATTTGCTAATATAATTCAAAGGCAATACTAATTTTAAACTTACCACAAATTAAGATAATCCCCGTTAAAATAAGATATGTTTTCTCCATCCTATTGTCGACTAGCATCAATCGGTGGTGAGGCGGAGTGAATGCGAAGAGCAAGCAAAAGCTTAAAGCCATTTCTATTACATTTTTTTCATTAAATATCACAGTTCATATAATTTCAATAACAGCTGAGGTAGCAACTTGCATGGGCAGTGCTACAATAAATAATGTGAATCATAAACAATTGAGAATTGGCAAAGAGTAAAAGCAATGAGTTGGCTGAAACTGTACTGTTCCAGACAGCATAAAATAAATATCTGGCATGAAATATG
>JBCAUI010525442.1:0-11632 GCA_038406195.1 Haplosyllis anthogorgicola | reverse complement strand
GTTTTATGTTTGTCCTGTATTTTGTGAACTTTTCTGCACCTCCAAGTTACCCCATCTTTCCTGTCATTAACATGTTTGAGCAGCATTTCATTTCCACAATTTCCCATTCTTTTGCCTTTGTAAAGAGGTCCTGGGCAGCACGCCTTCTTGGGAATTACACCATGTAGCTGGAGGAAGTCTATGAACATCTGCTTACTTGCTGTTATTTCTCTTAGGACCTTTTTGAATGAGTAGGTTCCATCTTAACAGAGATCTTCTGATCTATTGTAGGAATGCTGGGATCTTGAAGAAGTATCACTGGACATGGAAAATGTGCTACTTTGACTCGAGCTGCATGTATATGTTTCCATGCTGAAACAGTAAACTTAATGTTAAGTGAAAAATAGTAAAATCTCTTTAGTAGTCATGTCTGAAGATAAGATATATGATTTAACTGTACATGTACTTGTATTTAATATGTCTAACATGTAAATATTTAACTTGCTAAAATGTGGTAAAATAAATTGCAGATAATAAAATTAATCATATTTATTACCTTATTAATCTCCTGTAAATATTGTTGACCAAATATATAGGTTTACCAAAAAGAAACAACGGGTTTTTTTTATAAATCCACTAATAGTTGAAAAATGAAGTTAAGAAGTTGTATGCAGTATTTGTGGCATTTGAGTGTCACTGTATAGTGCAAATAGATTTCATAACCATATTTAAATAGGTTGAAATAGTTCAGTGGCTTCCTTATTAACACCTATTTGCTAGCTAGTATCAATGGCTGAGATCTACTTATGCTTACGGAATAAAGGTTTCACTATTGTCTTTGAACAGCTACATAAAGGTGAATGGCTTCTGTTTTACGTAAATAGAAATATTCAGAACTGACACCTATTGTACATATAGAAAACAGAATAGAGTATATCATGTAAACACTATTTATTTATCCTTAAAAAGTAACAAGTGTAAATGCCTGCAAATGGGAAACATATACAAGGTCGCAAATCTGCACTGTGACAAATGTTTACACTCCTCTGACTCATTTCTTTTTATGAGGTGTTCAAGCTGCCATAGTTCAAATCCATGCTTTGTTATCATATGTTTTACTAATTGCACCCTCTGGTCAGAGGGGTGAAAACATTTGGGGCAGTGCAGATGTGCATTGCAGTATGCCCCATCATGGCCGCATGGAGGTATTTCACTGCATTTGCAAACCATTATTGTGATCCCTATACTTTTACATTTCATGCATGATGCACACATCTATAATGGCATAACATATCCCATTCTGTTGGACTCATAAATACACTGCTACAGAGGATACAATCCCCAATCAGTGGTTGTTTGTGTGGAATGATGGATTTAGTATTGGGTTCCAACATTGAATAATGTAATGGCTTAGTTGATGGTCGGCGCACCTTCCAGTTGATGAAGTGATACTTTCATTTGCCGGTTTTGGGAGACATCGGTCTCTTCAGTGCATACCTCTTACTTATAGTTTTAATATCAAATATGGAGATATTTACAAAACCTTTGCCTTTTACTTTAGCAAGTTTAATCTTTTCGTCATCTTGTATGTTCTTTTTCCTCTGATTTTTGTATTTCTCATCTTTTTTATAGTCCTCCAATATGATGTTAGGCCAATTGGCCAGTTCTTTTAAAGCTGAAAGTAGAAGGAAGAATTATACAGTACATGATGTTGGTAATAAAGAGATAGCAATAACATATATAAATCTTCAAATTAAATCTACATAATATTGGTATAAAAATATTCGGATGCAACCATGCCAAATTTATTCAGTACATGTACCTCTCCTTTGTTGTGCTGTAGTACTGTAATATTAGCCTTTCATTGTAGATAGTACCCGCTGACTTCATCACTGGGTTCTAAAAATTAAAGGAATAATTTATTAGTACAAGGAGAATTGTTATGAATTATTTAGTACATTTAAGTGTTGTTTGCTTGTCATAAAATTATAGAAACTTACTTTTAGCTGCAGCATTTTTGGCACTAGTCCTTTTCTGTGCCATTCCGAATTTTCTCCCTTTTCCATCATCACTGGCTGCTACAAAATAGGAAAGTAGTTTACATGTTATGTAATTTAAAATTTACTGATCAGGTTTTGCTACAAAGGAAAGGAATGTTATTATTTAATGAAAAATGTACGTCATAACTATTAATGTGCACACAAGTATTAGTATTAAGAACACTTACATGTACCTGTCACTTGTTGCCCATCAGTTGCATTTCTCTTACTTGGAGTTGCACTTCTCTTAGTTGAAGTCTGTGACTTTTTCTTAATTTTCTGTCTATCTCTAGTGGATCCTGAAATATAACTTATTCTATCATTCATTTTTTTTACAAAAGTTATAATGTTAGAAAAATATGATAGTCAATAATGTGTAAGGAATTATAACCTTTTGGTCTTCCCCTCCACTTCTTTTGTGGGAAGAAGTTCCCATATGTGAGGAGTGGTGGAAGGGGACTTTCTGCACCACTTTTGTTGTCTGCATCATCAAGAACTGAAGATTTAAAAAGAAGTAATTTGATATTTATATGGAATCAATGATTAGCCTTTCCATTTTAATTATAGCACTTTACTTGTTAAAGAGATAAAAATCTTGAATTTACCTTGGTCACCTTCATCTGAAGGGGACCACCCAAGTGCTGCTAAAAAGAAATGGCACCATAAATTTCTATCATAAAATTAATTAATACTGTTAGAATTTCTCATTCCACCACATATCTTTAATAAGGTAGATGATAACTGTGGCACAGGCATTTTATGATTTATGGACATATGGTAATTGTTAAAAATTAAAATTACTTAAATATATTTACCTGTTGGCTGTGAACACTTCTCTGGAGCACCTAAAGAATACAAAATGGAAAGTTAAATAATCATATGTTGCATTATGCCCTTTCAAAAAAATTCATGTGGAGACACCAACATGGAGACACTTTTCCACCTACACCCTCTAAATAAAATTCCTACAGTGTAATTTAAATAACATACATGTACCTGTATTTGAAGGGACACTTTTCGTAGTATTCTCATAAAATAGGAGAAGTGTTGTTGTGAGTATCCCATTGTAGAAGTTTGTGGGATTAACCTGAGTATTGTCACGCAGTATCCAATGGTTGTGATATTGTTGCACACAAGTGTAGTGTCTCTCAGTGTCCCTTACAACTGCACTGCCAGACATCAAGACAACAGACCGTAACTGGAACATTTCCTGTTTGAAGAATTATAATGAAGATTTCAATATTACAATAACATGTAAATTTAAGCTAAAAGTAGAAAATATTATTATTCTGCATGAAATACACTTACTTCTAATATGTGCAGCTTATGTGTAATGGACACTTTATTTCCTGCTTGGTTGTAAATACACAAATATCCAGAAAATTCATGGACCCTGCTAGTACAATAATGTGGGTGCATCATATCACATCTATAGAAATAAATATAAAAATTAATTAGAAGATTTATATGGAAAGGGAAATGATATGGCTGCAATAATTTTAATGATTTAACATTAAAATATAAACATTGATGTTCTTGCCTGTGACATTTCATGTCACACAGATTGTCATCCTCCAGGGCTGATGTGACTGCTTCCTGAACAGTTAAGACTCTTAGGGGTTGATGAAATGGTCAGGTAAAATTCACGCTGGTTATCAACATCATATACCCCTAAGCAGTTAGTGCACATAGCTAAATAAAATTTATATCGTTAACCATATTTATTTCAGTAAATTGTTATAAATTTCTATAGTGTATAGAAACATCAAATTAAACATTGCAGAAAAAAATAATGTAAGGAAATACATACCGAGTTTGCTTATGGTGAGATTGAAATAGACTTGTAGGACAAATAGTTCCTCACCCAGAATAGTCATTAGGAAGTCTCTTGGATCCCCTGTCAATTTGGGATTCAAAGATAATTCTGAAATTAAATATTAAACATTTTGTATAGAAATATAGGGTACTTGGCCATGTGGAGACACCAATGTGGAGACACTGTATGCACTTATAACCTTACTTACTGCAGACATTGTACTCATAAATACATATATAGAAAATAATTTTACTACTGACAATAAAGTACTTAATTTAAAATTCACATTAAATATGTAAATGAAGGCAATAAATTACTTATGATGACAAACTCCCTTCATTACATTAGTGCTAATATGCCCTTGACATTGAGTGTTTACAAGTGTAAACATACTGGCAAATATACAGACAGTGCACATATCTGGAAAAAAAATCATTCCTGTTAAGAAATCTTAACTCCTTTACAAAGTATGTAGATGCCATAATGACTAAGAAATTTATGTTTAAAATGAAAGTACTCACCAGATGAGTGATCATTCTTATGGTTTTCAAAGATTTCTACTATTGACCTTAAACTCGAAAATGATTGCATTATGGAATTCATGTAACAAGTACTCAGAATATTACTTATGCCAGACATTTTAAACAATTATTCTACATAAATCTTCGAAAATAATTTTGAGTTACAAAAAGTGATTAAAACCATCAATGGTTGTAAGAGCACAGCAAATGGTTCTCTAAGTTAGCGTCCATCCAGGGAAAAGCATGTAAAAATTTAAGTGCATTTAATATACAGAAATACTTTTATTATCACAATAAAAACAAAATTAATATATATATGTGCATATATATATGTATGTATTTATTTATTTATTTATAAATAAGAAAATAAAGAAATATATCCATATATATATTTTATTTATTTATTTATTTATTTTTATTAAAAATTTTTACCCAACTTTTTTTTATTAATTTCTTCTTAAATGGAGTCATGACACCTTATTTCTAATGTTTACTCTTTGTATAAAACTGAATGTACATCAAAAATTTACTGCATGATGCAAAAGTGTCCCTGCAACACATGAGAGAAGAGCACCTTAGAGAGAAGAGACTGGGAAGACTGGAAATGAAGAGAATAAGCAATGAGGTGCAGCCCATATGTTATGGGGACACTCTGAAAAATATTTTGGATTCATATACATGTCAACCCAAAAGTTTAGGTCATTAAAAGGTGTTTCATAATTGAAATATATTTTGAATGTAAAAAATAAATGTAATGAAAGATTTATTGAAATTATTATAGATTTCTGCAGAGGACAAGTAAGGCTTAATTTAGGAATAAATTATTTAAAGTTTCTCTCAGGAATAACTTTAAATTATCAAGGAAAAGTATATAAAACTTGAAACGCACCGCTCTTTACATGAAAGGAATTTCCTGCAAGTGATGACATCATTTTGGCTTGATTGAGTAAAAATTCATTTGTGATGCATTCTTCTGTAATTTATTTATGATAACAGGAATTGAAGATTTTTATGGAAGATTTATATTATTTAAATGTTGCATTATCAGGAGACACTGATGTGGAGACACTCTCTCCACACACACCCTTTGACAAACTTCATGTGGAGACACTGACGCAGAGACACTTTCTTCACATATGTAAAAATACATGTAAAACCATTTTAAAAAATGGTAGTGGGCTGAATTCTACACTTACGCCGGGTGATTACAACTGAAAATATGCACCATCTATTTATTACATAGAGCCATCTGTTTTAAGCAGGTGGTAAAACAAGTATAAAAATAAAGTATATTATTCAGTATGAAGTATTATATTCTTAAATGCTATATTAAGACGTAAAGGATCATAGGTAAAGTTATATAAAGGACAACGCTATCAAACTGGTTTTGAATTCAATAGAAATCAGAGGTCACATAGTGATGGACCTCTGACCGAATGCTTGCAAGTTCGAAACGTCAGAGCACCAAGGAAGTCCACAATATGAAGAAAAGGAGAAATATTTAAACATTTTCTGTGCACAGTGGGTATGAACTCGCATTGATCTTCTCTTTTTGGGAAGAAATTCTCCGGGCAATGTTAACAGATTTACGGTGCTTGTTTCAAGCCATTGTAACAAGGCTTTTAGTACTATTAATACAAAACAATCGAGTTTTAACGAAAGCACACCTTAGGCTAAGCAGCCTAATTTTATTGTTGGCGGTACAGAATGCGCAATATTTGTCTTCATCTCTGTAATTGATATGAATTTTAATTTATAGGGGTGTCAATGGCTAACTGGTTAACCGACTAACTGGTTAAGATGATCTAATCGGTTCAAAATCGTTGGAACTGGTTAACCACAAGATTTTATTACACTGTGTTACTTATCAGTTCAAGATGTAAGCTGGGAGATATACTTTACAATGCATTTAATAGCATATAATAAAGTATGAGTTATGAAGCCACTCTTCTCTTTTCAAAGTAAAGAAGCCACATAAACTTTGCATTTTATCTATGATCTACTGTACTTAACTATTGTAGCAAGAGTGGCTTCATAATTCACACAATATCAAACGGTATCAAAGACAATATTAAATAGCTTTGAATTATTCAAAAAATAATACTAGGATAATACAGTTGTTGATTCGATAACTTTATCATGTTCAAAGACTTTGGAATGTTTTCTTCAAGTTAAACTTTCATACAATGATCTATGTTTCGACTGCAGTTTGTATGCCACCATCTCCTTTATGGTTAACTAGTTAACCGGTTCAAAAAGCTGTGGTTAACCGGTTACAAAAATATGAACGGTTTGACACCCCTATGAAACCGTACGTTTAGTGCAGGTGATAGACGTTTTAACTTTATTGGACTGGTTATCTTAACCTTTCTCTAAAGCGAATAGATTGTTATGGATTTCTGTTAGGCCGCAAAGATTTCAATTTCATTTCTTGAAATTGTCTTCAGTAGATTTGTACTACGTTTAAACACGGTGATTTGATCACCAGTTTTAATATGCAAATCCTCTTACTATGGATGAATTGGACTTTTCTTCTTCATTAAAAACTTTCGTCTTTAGCGTATGTCTTGGGATACAATGGTGTTTTAAGGTTGAGGTCAATCCCAGACCACAGACAATTCTAACCTTAAAAATTAGATTAAAGTGTGTGTCCATCATAGACCATACACACCATACTCTATTCATTCAGATACAAGTTATATTGTAGCAATGCATGCACATTTGATTTCAAACGCATAATCGCCTTCACAATTACAGTATAAACTTTGATTTTGATATTGATGTCAATTCTAAGAAGTATGTCAGGATCAATATTAGACATCGACTGAGTGGCTTTATTAGCATGGAAAGATCAAAGATCAACCAATAAAAACATGCATTTTGAAGACTTTAATGACACGAATCGTTTCATGTATTACGAATGATCAAAAAGGTAAAGAAAATCTTAACAGTTTCAAGACACTCATGAATTGAATACAAGAAGACAACTGAGAAGTCCCTTTGAGCATGATTAGCACCATGTATTTAACTGCGTGTAGGGAGCACCACAATGTCAATGTGTAATCTGTAACGTAATGTAACGTAATGATAATAGATATCAAATCATGAAATTCCTATTAATTTGGAAATGTACAGAACAATAGAGAGAGTTAAGAATTAAACGCTGTTCTTTTGATGTGCTATTGTTCCAAAACTGATAGGAATTTCATGATTTGTGCCAGAATCCTATATATTATATTGATAGGCCTCAAATTACGTAATGCTTTTCCTCTAAACTAACTGACACTGTTGCTAACACCCATTTCACCAGTTAAAGTCACCCTCAAACACAACTGTTGTACCCTTCTTTCACCAACACTTTGACTGTCCGGAAATTGGATGGCACCCCTGCAAGACAGGTCCAATGTGAACCTCTTGTGGGATTTTGTGACTGAAAGCAGTTTTGTTAATGTGTCCATTGATCACTTTTGGGACATTGTTCTGTAATTTAATAAACTTTAGTTAAATTCTTCAGTTAAATGTATGTTCAGAAATGATTTAGTGTGCTAGCAAGCAGGGATCCAGAAAAGATGGATTGTTTTAAGCTGCTGGACTGAAAATATAAACTTAACCATCTTAATTTATCCTGTGTTACTTGATGAATTACTTTTGATCCATGTCATGGTATGTCATTTAAATCATTAGGACATCTAGATACACTTGCCTTTTATAGATCTTTACGCAGTGTAGACTCATAAGGAGAAAACTGAGGCGAAGTAAGATTAATTATGACAAGTAGGCCATATAAATCTTTCAGTCTAAGTTTTACAAAGAAGCGAAAAAGAATAACACTCATCCATCTTACCTAGCTTCAAGTGAGAAATAATACCTTTTAGTTCTACCTCTTTGCATTTGGTATGATATCACGATTAGACATTCGCTATTACACGAAAATTGGGTGAACATATTCAACTATTAGGCATACAATTACCAGGTAATTGTAACATGTTTTGTTTGGGTGGAAAAGTTTCTAACGTTAAAGTAAAGATGACAAAACTATGATAAAATAGGGATCACATTTATTCACTGAATAAAAGTATTCGGACTCGAATGAGACCCATTATCACATGCATGTATGTTGAAACTATGTTTGTTTGTCTTATTATAAAATGAAATATTTTTGTGACAGAAAATAAAACAAATTAAATCTAATTAAACACCAGTCTATCAATGATATATATTACAGAAGTTTGAGTATTTTGCTAATTTAACTCGTCAGCCAATCAAATCTCACCAGAAGATGTCCTGGTCATTGCAATGCTGCCCAGTTGGTAGCAAATGTGGTAGTATTGACTCTTTAAAGATAGATATATTGGATATTACCGCCCGCGTATGCGGGAAGGTAATGTTTTCAGTCGTGTCTGTCTGTGTGTGTGTATCTGTCCGTCTGTCTGTCTGGGCTGTAACTTTTGAACTGCTTGACCTAGAACTTTTTTTTGGTATGGTGGTACATCTTCATAATATATAGGTCAAGTTTGAGTATCAAGGTCATTGGGTCAAGTTCAAGGTCACAGCAATAAAAAGTGTCAAACTTTTTAGTGATGTCTGGTAATATCACATGTTATGATGTTTTAGACAAGTAAATGGGGTCAAGGTCAAAATATAGGTCAAGATTATTTGAAGGTCAAGGTTATTTGAAGGTCAAATTTTTAGGTTTTTGTAATTTTTTTGTGTTTTAATAACTATTTGCTTTTTAGTTACTATTTGCATTTTAATGACTATTTGCAAAGCGAGCGGTTCGGCCTTTAATTGGGAAGGCATTCTTGTATTGAATCTAGATCCGTACATGTCTATCACATATGGATACCCAAGCAACCAATTTAGTTACATAAGCTTCAAATAATCACTCCCATTTTTTTTATTTGGAGTCCTAAAAATGGTTCGTTGAGTAATGCAAGAATCATAGTCTTACAAAAAAAGATATCTGAGAAGAAACACTCCAGGTTACAAATGTAAATCTTTTGATCTTCTCCGAGATCATGAAACAGGACAGGTTTCAGTCATTCATCTTGCCATGTAATGATGGCAGTTAAAAGCCATTTATGTCTTTATTTTTTTGGAATAGAAGAACAAGACACCTAATGTTTTTGACAGCGATCTCTGAAAATTCACGCCCTAATACTATAATATTATTGAGGTAGATACATTTGTTAAGCTTAGTGCCTTAGATTGGATTTTTATGAGAGACGATAATTCTTTTAAAGCCCTGTCCTCTTTCTTATCATTACTAGGGTCATGAAAGGTACCGTGCAAATGGATTTCCAAGTGGTTTATCAAACTTTCCTATCAGGGATATCAGAATTTTCACTTTTCTTACTGCTCCTCTATTGACACTTGCAAGTGTTATGTTTACAATTTGCATGCCAAGTTATTATATATTCTCAAGAGATGTACCACTGTTGGTAAATCTTTGTGAATGATATATTTTGGCTCTAGTACAAGTACGCACAGCTCAACCATAACGTAAATACAGCCACTGTGTCACTCAGAAACTGGTATATTTACTGCAATGACTTCCCCATTACATTGCTTCTGTTTGGTTTCTAATGATACCATTTTCTAGCAACGGCTTCGAAAACACAATTATTTGGCATTCATTTCACTTTGATTAAACTTCCAATACAAAATATGACTAATGAAGGGATCAAAATCAAAAATTGATTTTTGATATAAACAGCATTGTTTCACCTTCCAAAACGCAGGTCAAAAGTTTTATGACAATTTAACCTAATTTCAACCATGTTCCTGTCAGGTACTTTCTTAGGGGTCAAACTTACACTTTTACGCTAAATACTTTTCACACTGACGTATATCTCACTGACAATATCCATAGAACATATTCATACTAATTATTTCAAAGTTAAAGTTCATCAGAAGTTCACTAGTATTGTCCAACTGTAAATTCTTTCATCCATGTTTCAGATCATGTTGATAATTGAACATTTCACAGAATCTAATGGGGTAAAATAAGTTTGCTACTTGGCTGACTTGCATGTTTAACTGCAGTAAAGATGTTGTAAGTGTGTACAGTGAATGTGTGTAGGTTTAGTCTCAGTAAAGTTCTGTTACGTTAAGTGTTGCCACCAATTTAAATAAAAAATAAAAAATTCATTTATCATACAAATTTATGCAATACCATAAATGTCAATAATAGAAATAAAGGTGATAAATATATCTAAATGTTCTCCAAAGTATTTGAGGTTTTGGCGACACTAAGAATGGAGGAATGTCAAAGCACAAGTTTCAACAACTGCCACTTGTAGGAATTTAAATTTAAATAGAAGAAACGTTTCTGTAAATAGCAGTGACCTTACTATCAACAAATCTCAGTTTCGTAGTCTTGGTCCTGCTTCAGATCACATTAAAACATTATAAGCTTTAAAGTCAGTGTGTAGAGAACCAACAGACTGAATAAGCCTTTACTTTCAAAGATCATTCGCGAAAACGTTGACCAAAGATATGTGTAAAACTATAGACACATTAAGTTTATGACTCCATGGTAAAACATATTAAAGTTTAGAAAGATTATTTTGTCAAGGTTTTGCATAATTTGAAATCCACCAAATGTTGTGTCAGATTTTAGCATAATTGGAAAAAAATAAATAGTATTTGTTGTACATCTAAATACAAAAGATGTTCAAGTATGAATTTCTTTCGGAAGTTAAATGGTAAATAGTTTATGTCAACAATTCAAATGTAAAGTTAAAATGATACTCCATTGTATTTTCATCGTAGTGCAAATACATTACTCTCCCCTAAACTACAACAGTTCTTTGAAATGCAACAAAAACATTACAATATTTTATGCAACTTTTCAATATAAAGCTAAGGTTAACAAAATCTGTCATTCTAACAGGTAGACACAAAAAAGACACCCACACACAACCAGTGGAGTATACATTTAAAGTTTACTTTTGTTGTGCATATTATCACTATGGGTTTGGTGTCTTGGAACAGGTGGAACATTTGTAGTTTTTCCTGTAGGCAATAATTGCATTCATAAGAACACTGTATCATTGGCTTGATTCCCAATTACCATTTAAACACAAGGCAAGGGTCACACAGTAGATTATTCAGGAAAACTTGTACAGCACCGGGGAGTTATAAATATTTATCATACTTCTAACAAATTTAAGAGGCGAAAGTGTCACGTTCCTGATGGGGGGGGGGGTCTGTCTGCAGGATGACCTGCCAGCCAATGAGGTGGCCTCCTCAGTGCCAGACATAAATTATGTTAA
>JBCAUI010525431.1:0-11633 GCA_038406195.1 Haplosyllis anthogorgicola | reverse complement strand
CTCTTGATATCTGAAGTTATCCACTGACTGGACATGAATGCTGTAACACTGTACACTATGTAAGATTTGACACTGTGTAATAAATGGTTCAACTGTATCTATTAGGCTTTGGTAGTTTGTGACATTGTTCCAGTAATACCCTTTGGGGTAGATAACTGGCCACAACTGGACAGATCTGGTTTCACATACAACAACGTTAAAGTATCTCTGCACTGAGAAGAGATGAGATGCAAACGAAAATTTTCAAAATTATAGCAGGACGAAACTGAGTGCTAACAGACTTAAAATCCATTACATATAAAACGTACTTCTACTTTTCTCCTCAACAACACAAAACGCGAACTCTTTCACAATAGGCTTTTGGATTGTGATTTTGGCTCGTATACATTAGCAAAGATCTATTTATGTTTAGGCGGGTGAAAGTGGCGGCACCGTCTTGTCTTGTTTTGCGGCAAAATGACCGCCAATCCGTGGCCTTCTGTGCCGTGACGTACTGCCAATAATCAATAACCTTGGTATTCAAGCTTGATTTGGATAGAATAAAGAGGTACCTCCATGCTAAAAATGAAGTGTTTAGGTCAAACTGTTCACAAGTTAAAATCTATATGATAAATAGATCTATTCATGTGAAATATGAAGTTAACTGGAGTCCGCCAATCCAGGCTTGTTTGGGTCATCTGAGGTTGCCCTTACTGTTCTGATTAATGCAATTTTCAAAACTCAAAAGGAGTATTAAACAATTATTTGTGTATTTTAGGTTACTGAAATAACTGGAAGTGGATCAGATAAGTGGGAGCTACAGGTCAATGTACACACAGATGAACTGTTTAGAAAAACTTTTCTGGAAAGATGGCCGAAATTTTACAGGTAGATTATGCATTTTATTTTTTGTTTCATCCTGCTTACTGTCAATTTTAGATGTTGCAGAATATTAAAAATAATTTCCATTCGCAGTGTCTGGGAACTAAAAGAAAAGGACGAACTGACCTTCAAAAGTGCAATCGGTGGACTGATTGTCATCAAAAGTCCTGAAAATGATGGTGTAAAAAAAATTAAGTTTACACTGGAGAATGTTGCTGAAACTCCCAGGTTTGATCTCACGGACGCAAATAGTCAATCACAGTGGATGCAGAGGTAAGTGTAGCAGAAAGACATGATTGATATTTTTTTTGATGAATGATCAATCTGGAACCATCAAAGTCAATCTGAAGAAAATTTAAAACCAGTTCATGAATAGCTTTCCACGCTGAGATATTATGCCCTCATTAGCTCAACATGAAATTCAATTGTTGGGTCTATGTTAAACATTTGATAGTAATGATCTGCTTGGAAAATTTCGAAACCTAAAATGAGTGAACAGGGTGCTGTTGTCACCATATATGAAGCCATAACTTCTCTTGTTTCAACATTAATAAAATGATTTTGCTGCATTACTTCAAACATCACTACTCAATTGTGCATTCAACCTATATTTAAACTACATTTAATGCTTTAATACAAAAAACCCTTCTTTTTTTGAGGAAAAGAAAGCTTTTTAAATGCAGTTTAGATTGACCTCATAGTAACCTCTCTTGTGATTTTAACTTTGATTGATTGTTTGTCAGATGGAAGGTGGTCACCAAACATACCTAGTTCATTTACAATATACAGAATATTGATGACAATTTACGTGAATTTTAGACGAAATGCTCCAGGACTTTGGTCTCTCCTTGAAGGAGAGTTCATCACAATAGTGCTGCCCTCTTCAGCCATCAGAACTGTAGATGATCCGAAGCCGATGGTTGAGCTGTGGGACAATGTTGTGAAATCAGATTATCATCTGCTTGGCGACAATGTCAGAGAACATAGACGAGAATGGCTCGTTCCAGATATACAGCCAAAGGCTGGGTAGGTGACCCAGGATATCAAATTCATGCCTGGACCCTCTTGACCTGGTTCACATCATATTTCTATGTACAATAAATAAAGTCAAAGTACTGTTTTATTTAACCAAAAAATTATTAATCTTTACGAAATATCAAAGAAACCCAAATGGAACATAATTATTCTTTTTGTGCACAAGAAAAGAAGATAACATTCATGTGCATATGTAAAATTTAAAGATGATTCCAGCATTATAGTGATTAAATAGGAATGAAAAAACTCCCATGACCTACCTGGTGTCGTTATGCAACTACCTTTGTAATGTATTATCATCGAAATGTATTACCAGGGAATGCTCATTAGTAAGAAAGATTTTACATTTCTTTCAGAGGATAAAATTCTTATCAATTTTGAAACTATAACAAATCAAAACTACAGTTTGAAGTTCCTTTGTTCTCTCTTCTGTTCTCTCCGTTTCGAAATTGATAGGATTTTAAGAAGCTGAACATTTGAATGATTCAAATTACTGACAATTGTCGTGATGGTGTAGGTTCGGTCACGCTGGATATCCAATAGTGTTAGGTTGGTCCATCTCCCATCTGCCAAGCATTGAAGCCAAGGATGTAAAGACTGAGTGGGGTCTGTTCCACGAAATCGGCCACAACATGCAAGAAGGAGCTTGGACAATGCCCAGACAGGGTGAGGTGAGGCCTGTTTCCTAACATACAATTTGAATTACAATGTTCTAGTGAAACAGATCATGAAATTAAAAGTTCAGCGCACCTCAACAATTGAATTGAATGGGCTCAGCATTAACTTCAATTGTTGCGGGGCGCCACACTTTTAACATTGTTTCCTGATCTGACTCGGGTCGAGTCCAAGTGCCCCGGATATGTAACACTATTCATGTCCCAACTAAAACATTTATAGGATATTTTACCTAGTGCAACAAGCCCACTTTTAGGGATTACACGTTACCATTTGTGATAATACTGCTATTGTTTAACAATAAAGCGTTGAGTAGACAGTAGAAGCGTCAAGTGTACAAGCTTTCTTGTCAATGTGCCTCTCATTTTGATAAATTGTTTTTGGAACTATTAAATTATTGCATTGTAATGACAAATTTTATGTTAAAGTGTCATCCCTGAAAGAGGTTTATTGAAATATTGTTAAATATGTGACGGTTTGACAGTCCGACCACACACGCGACGGCTCTGGGGGCTCGAAACATGTATTTTGTACACGAGTCCGACCCCGCTTGGTCGGGTCCTGGAGCATGTCGGGGTCGCCTAAATCTATTTTGAGCAATTTGGTCTGGTGACCTGGTTGCGCATGCGCAGCCCGTGGTGATGTCATCTTGTGTCATGACAGAACATTATGTATCATTGCCTGTGATGTCAGTCATAACATCACATTCGATGATGTCATGTCGAGGCCACATAAAAGAGCCAGACACCAACTCTAATCATTCTTCTCATACTTAAAGCCTAAGGGGAAGGAACACTCACTGTCACATGACCCCTGACAGGCAGGATGTTTCAATCATTACCAACAAGTTGTATTATGTTTACCTGACCAGGCCCTCTGTGTGGAGTCATCTCTTATGGCAGTTGCTGATCGTTTGTGTGTAATCGCCATACTTACTGACCGGTAAAAGTGCCTTGAAGTAAGGCATTTAGGCGAGATTGCCATACCCTCTCGGTAGACCGAATACCTGTACGAGGTGCTGACGCTTTGGTCCAGTCGTCCCGACTGTTAGGCTCACCGAACCATTAGCGAGCTAGCGCTCTGTGACATACAGAGAAAGACCAGATAAAATATGTGACTTTTTTAGGTTGGGACATGCCGAGCAAAGATCTGAGCGAAGATACATTGAGCCTCCAATTTTTTTTTACAGGTTACAAACAACATATTCGCGATGTGGAATCAGGACCACTTTGCAGATATAGATCCATGGATTGACGGGAGTCCTGATAATTGGATGACACTGGGCAAAATAGGTACAACACGCTTAATTTTGAAGCACTCTTGCTTTGTAAATTCAGAAATGGTACGTGATCAATAGTCAAATTTCACTGTACATTCGTGATGTGAATCAGTCCCTTGTTTCAGAGATTTGTCGACATTCTACACCTTTTACAGATTTATTTTGGCTCATGTATTTGCAAAGCCTGTTTAGTTGCGTGGAACTGGAAGCACCTCCTAAACCGATTTTGAAGCAAAATGACCGCCGATCCGTGGCTTTCTGTTTTTTTTGTAAGATCTCTACATGCCACGTTTCTGAACCATTTAATCAGATCTGAAGGCCTCTAGATCATGCAGCCATCTTTAGATTACCTTTTAGTTCACTCTTGGTCCACATGTGGTTTGTTTACCTGCTGATGTTCATGTTAGGCCTGACACTGATTGACATATTGCAATTATTTGTTGCACTTTCAACAAAAGCTAACTGTGTGGTTTGTCAAATCGTACATTTTAATAATGAAGTGTGGATGCATGTCAAGCATCTTTATTCATATGTGACAGCAAGTGCATTCATGTGTGAACTAATCTACCTATGTTTTGATCAACACTACTCATCTGTGCAGTGAAGCTGACATTTCATATCAGACCAATCAAGTGGACTTTAAAGGCCTAACAACTCCCACAAGGGCCTAAAAAGTCCCACAAGTACAACTCTTTGACATACATCCTTAGGAGTGAAGTAGCAGTGCCTTTTGCTGAATTAAAGATTTGTTAGATGGTTCAGTTATGAGTGTAAAACATCATAAGATTAAAATTAACTTCATTTAGAGAATAGATCCTAGGCCAAAGCAGGTTGCACATGCTGAAGATCTGGAAATGTAAGCCATCATGTCAGGATAACAATATTGGATGTTCTTTTACGTTTTATTTTTCGTGTACGTGTGTCAATTAGCTTCAGCAAAGAAATTACTGAAGAATCTTGGGACACGGTTTTCCTTCGATGAGTATGTGAGTAATTATTGGACTGCACTATTCGTCTACGGACAGACAGCACATCATCTTGGCTGGCCCCACTTAATGAAAGTCTTCAGGTATGCCTTGTAAAATACCATTACTTTCTAATTCATTTTGACTCATCGGTCACAAACGATTCATTGTGTAAGTCATAACTTTCAAAGATTAAGGATTCTAAACGTGCCGCTTCAATAGGAATTTTTATGTCAATGGGAAGCCTGATACGCAGCTTTCCTGCTCCTGTTCCAAATCACACACTGACAGACTTTGTTTGAATTTCATTGGTGGCTTGAGTTTTAGCATAAGACTGTAACTGCAGTAAACAGCCATTGTAAAGACTGAATGAGAGTGAAATGGAAAGGAATGGTTCCATGCCAATTACCAATCACATAATCACATAAACTGACTCCTTGTATCAATGCAATGTTGTTCATTTTGGCATTCGGTTTTTTGTTTTGGATTGTATGTACTGCATCATTACTTGAAAATATTTAAGACCCTGAAATATATTTAGTTTGCAGAAAGTTTATTGCACTAAACATTGCAAAACATTGCACTAGAAAGGATGTATTTTGACACATGAACTGGCGTGTGGAATAAAAACGTTGAACCCATCAGAATGTCTTCTACACCTAGTCTTATAAATGTGTAATGTACTTTACTTCTCCTTATATAAAGATCATACAATAACTTTCGTCCAACTGGCACAAGTAAACGGATAGAATCAGAGAACTGGGTGATACAATCATCTAAGGCAGCTAAGAGAGATCTCAGACCATGTTTTGAATTCTGGGGATGGGAGCTGTCTGATAGAGTGGAAAAAGAGGTTAAAGATTGGACTCCTTATTTCTGGAAGGATAAAGCCACAGATGAGTGGGCTCCAGAAAGAGCCAATTTCATAATGGAGAGATATCCGACAGCTACAAGAACGGTATTTATACCACATATCTCTATCTACTTTTTTAGTTTCATAACATAAGTTTCATAGCCTTGTCAGATCATGAATTTGCTATAAAAAGTTTAGCGCCCTGCAACAATTGAATTGAATGAGCTCAGCATTTAATAGCAATTTCGTGATCTGTTTCCCAGACAACTTAACAGAAAATGTCATGCAGCTCGTAAAATCAATTTGAGACCATTTGAAAACAAGGTAATTCCATGCTGTGCAATTTATGTGCATAACTTAAGAACGCAAAAACTTACTTTTCCAAAGCTCAAAGGATTCGGTGAAAGGCTTAATTGAAACCAGATTATTTTATTGCTTTCTTTAAAGCATTTATCTGAACTCACAGGTGAAGTTCTTAAATCTAGTGCAGCAAAAATCGTTCGTTCCCAATTCGTTTTAAGTGTTTGGCTGTGTAAAACAATATACACTAATTTTTTCAGATCACGAAGTCGACAGAGACCTTTGACGAGACTATCCCTCCTGCCGTTGTTCCTCAGCCGCAAGTGAAGGTTGCAAACCAAGGAAGCATAATGTACTAAGTCAATTATTTTCGGAGAAATAAAATACATTTGGGCAATATCCTTAAATTTTGTGTTCCTTTGTGTTAGACTATATATGTATACTTAAAAACTATTGAGATAAGTTTTTATCAATAGCAACAAATACGTGAATGTTTTCGGCAGTTAGATTTATCTCAAGCTACAAAGAATTAGTCACATAACAAGATTATTTGTATGTAAGGGTACGTAAAGGATTTCCAACCAGGTATGGTGTTATTGCTTTATTAGGATTTTTCTGTACTACTTTTTTATGAGTTACACAAATATTATGAATAGGGATGTAATCTTATTGTTTATTTACTAGCCATTAGTTCTTAGCAAACATTAACGTGATGAAATGTGTGTGATTGAAATGCACAAAATGCACTGCATCTTTCAAATTGGCTGGTAGGTTTAGGGCCATACAACCATTCCTTATGCACCTTCCCTTCCCAAAATCGATTATTATTTGTCAGTAATCCGCTAGATACAATTTCTGTGGTTGATTAAGCATGACATTTATTATTCTGGAGAAAATTAAAATATTTGAACCATACCTTATGATTTTGTGTAGAAAATTTCGAAAGGTTAAAGAGTTGAACAAGTTGAGTAAAAGGCGTGAATGCGTTAAGCAATACTTCAAATTCACTTCGAAAATTACTTGATTTCATTTACTAAAATTTGTTGTTTTAAGTCACATATATTAGTTATACACAATGCCGAAGAGATAAACAAATTGACGACGTACTGTTCCATGAAGACCTGCTTATTTCCTGGCACGAAGTGTGAGTACAATTTATTCGATTTCAAAAGGAAGAAACATAAGGGGTTTTTCTTAATTCGTACCTAGCCTTGTTTTGTCTAATTTGTCTAATCTGTCTAGATAGATAAAATTGAAATGTGCTAATTTCAACAATGATACACAGGTTCCGCAAATTGAAACAGTGTAATTTGGTAGTTTTACCAGAAATTGTTTGATCTACATGTACTGTACACAATGCCATATCAAACATTGATAGATTTGGTAAAATTTGACTCTATCTAATTAGACAAATTAGACAAAATAAGGCTAAGTATGAATTAAGAAAAACCTAGATTGATGAACATTCACATCATGTCAGGAAACAAAAATAAACATCATTTCAACAGAGGAACGCTTCCTGGAAACAATAAAAACAACCCAAGAAAACGCAGCATAAAAACAATACTTTTTTCCAATGAATTGTAGCAATTTTTAAATTGGCCAAAATTCGTAACTTAAATTGCAAACAACAACGTGGATCCTTTTTTTTTAATTACATGCATCTTTTTGGTCCATATCATAAGAGAGAATAAACAACAATTTAAATGTATGTCTACGTTATGTAATTAATGCATCTTAGTAGCACTACGTGGAATTAAATTGTTCCCAATAGAGAACACCCAAATACTTTTTCTGAAGAGAGTGAAGGGATTTCAATTTTTCGAGTTGTGGCAAGAAAAGTTGACACTTTGCTGTTGAACCTAATAGCAGTATGACTTGATTTCCCCTAAATTTTCTTTCTTTACTTGAATACCGTTTTTTACTTTGTTTTCAAACAGAACTCCTTTAACTATTGATTGTTGGGTGTCAGCTTGAAAGTTTCAGAGTACTTGCCATTGCTTTCCATTATATCTTGTCTTTGATGTGCCAGAATATAGCCTTGTCTGTCTCCAACCAGTCGACTAATCATTAATGAAATAACAATTTTACAAAAAAGAAGCTTTATTTTCATTGTGCTCGATTCCTAGGTTCTCTCATCACCAGACTGACATGAGCGGAAATAGTGGATTAAGATTATAACTTTATTATGGTAGTAATCTGCCTTAAAATGCAAGGACATTCTGGTTCAGACGTCTTCAATTTCTGTATAATAAAAGTTTACTCTGCACTGTCATCAGAATTCAAATTATATATTTTCCCGGGATTTTTTTCCAAACTGTAATATTTCTGTTCTTTCAAGTTGATGATTCCAACAATGTAAACCAAAATCATTTCTTTTCTGCTTTTATGTTGAAATAGTTTTAAACAGAAACATTGAACTTACACACCCAAAAAACATTGTGATACTTGCACATGGAGTGAATTGATGATATGTATATTTTTACTGGTTTAAAATTAGCAGCTGCTATTGTTGCTACTGCTGACCTAGCCCTTATTGTAATGGCTCTACAGGAATAATTCCTCAAGCCTATAGAAACCTTACTAGATCCAGGTTTTAAAGTAGTATAGCAAGTTACTGCAGATACCACACCGGAATGGAACTCCTTTGGTTCCACTATGGTATTAACACTCTTCTCGTGTCCTCTGACTTTCATCAGTGCTTGTACTCTCACAACCTCAAATGGTTGTATAGTGACATCTTTTGTCAATTTAACTTTGCCTTTGACTTGACTCAAGTCAAAGACTGGACCATTCCCTGACAGCCCTGCCCCTATATAGGAACACATCCTAGCTCTTTCCCATGCATTCCCCAGTTTATTAAATTCTTCCAACCTTGCCAACCTTATCATGCGATCAATATGCAATGTGCCCACCTGGATGGGAACCCATCTCCCATAGTCATCATCATCAATGACCATCATTAATACATCCTTACTGAACCCTTTAATTTCTGGAATCTCCATTTTTACCTGAACATATCCATGATATGGCATGTGCCCCCCTCCCGTGGCTCTGAAATTTAGAATAGTATGTAATCCATAGATTGGCAATCTCAGATGTTTCACTAAATCAACAGTGATGGTAGAGACTTGCACTCCCAAGTCTATTAAAGCTGTATGCTCCTCCCCTTCTACTATAATGGTACTTTCATTAGCCCTCCCTATTAGCCTTACTAAAGGATCCGGATTATAGTACCCACTTCTACTACCATCACTAGCCGATTTCATATTTATTGCCTTTGATTCTGAGTTTGATTCTGGAGTGTTGGAGGAGCTACTGCTGCTCCCTCCTGATTCCCCTGTTGCCTCACTGGTCTGTTCCTGGGGGGAGGCCTCGGTGCCTCCTCCTACCCCCTTGGACAGTTTTCCGGAGATGGACACTCACGAGATACATGGCCCCAACCTCCACATTTCCAGCATTGAATGGGTCTATTCCATCCTCTAAATGGGCTGGTTGCATTTGTTTGTGGTCCTTTCAGGTCCCTTCCATCCTTATCTTTCTTTCCCTTTACAGGAGGTCCATTAACTCTATCTGATTTCAAGGTGGCCATCAATTCAGCCACCTGAGATTGTAACACCCCTAAATCATCATCTACTTCTACAGTGGCACTCTTAGCTTTAGCAGTGGTTGTGGCCTGAGTCCACTTTTCATCACATTCCTGCACCTTCCTAGCTTCTTCCAGGAAATCATAATAACCCACCTCTTTATTATTGTATAAATAATGCAAGGCATCATGATGCAGTTTCAGCATCCTGTGAAACAGTCACTCCCATAGCTGTGCTTCACAGTCTACTTGGGGTACCAGTTTGGGGAACCATTTTTGTATTTTGTTCAAAGCACCCACTAGTCTAGCTGCAAAATTGGCAATCTCCTTCCCTTTATTTTGCATCTATTGATAGAAAGTAGCCATCAACTGATCACTGGATTCTACTGCACCATATTGCTTTTTGAGTACATTAACAATTTCATGTACAGTAACCCCAGCTGGTAACCCTTCCAACAGTTCTTTGGCATTACCCCTCAAAGAACTGCACACACCCTGTCTCAAAGTAGGGTCAGGATAGTTTTGCATGTTCCCTGTAACATCACTCAACCATATTTTGAAATCAATCTGGGTTTTGGGTGTGGGCTTTTCACCACTGAAATGTCCAACCTGTGGCAATTGTTCCATTAATACCACTCCATCCCTTTTATGACTATCCCCCATCAAACTCTTTTCTGATGGAGTCCTTAAATCCTTCCCTGTTATATCCAGAGCCGAGGTAGATGTGACATTTGCTTTTGAGGCAGCCTCGAACTGTTCCAATCTTCTGGACATGTTTTCCAGTACACTTAACATAGCATCATAACTTTCTCCTGTGCATAAGTATCCCTCTCTGGGACCTTGGGCACAGTGACCTCCACTGGTGGTGGTTCAGTACAGACTGGAGGTATAGGTGTTATTGGAGCAGCTAGTATTTCAGCTGTTACATGATGTGCCTCTTCACATTCATGACTCACTCAACCTAAAGTCTCAAGTGTAGCTATATGCACATCAATTTTTAGAGTTTGGTCAAGCCACACAATCTGTCTACCCATCCTTGTTGCAAACAAAGTTGTGTTTTCAGAAGCCTGAAATCCTATGACAAAATCAGTCTGATTTATACGAGTAATACTCTGAGGAGGATTACCCATCATTTGCATACACAGATTGCATACCGCTTCTTCATCAAAAGCTGGGTGGAAACTGCCTTTCCCTCCTCAACAGTGAAATGTAGTAATACACCAAATGGATGTGTGCAAGGGGGTTCTGGCATTTCCCCCACATGTTCATCTTTGTCAACACTACTTCCACCCCTCCCTATCATGGCATGATCCAGACAGATTGGCCTTTCTTCTACACTTTTACTTTCAGACATCCCTTTTTTTGTTGATGACATCAAAGTTCAACAAACATTATGACAAGTTATGTTCAAAAATATTGTAGGGGAAACTAGATCTTGGTCTACTTCTTACAAAAGATTCATTGAAAACATTTAAGAAACAAGAACAAACTCCATGGCCCACACTGATTACTGTGCAAGCTGAAATTTCCAATTACTAGTTGCATTCTCCTCAATAGAACTATCTGCAGTCTCAATCACCCAACAATTGTGATTTTACATGAAATGAACTCACTCCAGAGATTAGACCTAAATTACATTTGTGGCACTCTACTCACAACAATGTTCTTCAGATGATTGGCTGCCTAGCCCACAAAAGTTCACTTCTCATATAATTCCTTCTCCTGAGGACAGGGTTGTCTTCTCTCAGTGTTCTCCACTGATTCACAGTTTATCAACTCCACTTCAATTTCCTGATCCTAAAGGATCAATCTTCATCCCTCTTATGAGGTGTAATGTTTATGTACTGGATGTTGGATACGTCTCCCCGAAGATTGTGGTGACTCGCTGTGGTGAGTGGATCTCTCAGTCAATCAAGGGACCACTGCAGTGACTCTGCACTCTCCACAGTCATCTATGCCTGAGGTCCAAATTGTCACCTAGACACCACCATTGCTTTGTCAAGAGAATCAGTCACACAAACAAGGCACCTACTAGTAGTTCTATTGCAACACATGCCCCACATTGGGTGCCAGTTGTAA